>CAXIVR010000449.1:0-28051 GCA_964035755.1 Teleogryllus oceanicus | reverse complement strand
GTTGGGGAGACCACTTGGATAGGGGCAGGAGAGGATTTCTTGGAACTTTGGACTACGGCAAGATCGCAAGATATTTCGACTGAGAAGTCTACGAGGACATCAACGAAGAAAAGATAAGTTAACGGGTATAAATTGAAATTGAAAGAGATCTTGATCAAAGGCCTAAAAAATTTAAATTCTCTAAATTGTTTGCTAAAAAGGCAAAAATAAACTTTGTTGAATTTTGTTCTTTAGAAAAGAAGTGATTTTTCATTTAGTCAATCAAACAGAAATGAACTAGGAATAGAATCATTCTATTTCAGATTCCCAGCTGCTGCTGTATAGTATGGATCCTATAATCCATTATAGAGGTAATAAGGATTATAATATATCGTGACCCATTGACCTAGCAAGCCGGACTCTAAGATCTTTAGCAGATATAAATGTAGAGAGAGGAAAATTTTGTATATCTCAATATATATTATATATTTGTCTAATGTCCAAAATTTGGCTAATGTTTAGAATAGCTGGTTAATTCATATAGCAATTTGATAATACTGTATGAATGACGATGGACGAGCCATTTCGGACTTCCTCTGATGTTCAGATTAGTTGCAGAGCGCTGGTTAAAGTAAGGTGATTATCCGAGCGTGAGAGTCTTCAATGTACTTGTAAGAAAATGCTTGGAAATAATGCGTAATACAGACTCCAGATTTTTATGTAAATCGCGAATGTAAAATGCATGACACACACACATATGTATATGTGTATATATATATATACATATATATATATATATATATATATATATATATATATATATATATATATACTTCCTCAGCAGTACGCTCTGAGGAAGGCCACAATATGTTGGCGAAACGTCAGCTATGAGCAGATCGACGCGGCTTGTCCGGACAGCCAAGAGACAGATGTTAGCCTATCATCAAATCCCATCTACAAAATATTCAGACGTCTGCACTTACTGAAAGGTGTTTCAATCCAATACTGTTTTGATTCTCGTGATCAGTTGTCAACAATTTCATGTTTTGGTGAATAATCGCAAAACATGGAATTAGAGCTGCGAACCTATTAAGCGGAGCTCCCTCAGTTCGTCAGTTAACTAGTATCCCGTAGTGAGTGAATTTAGAAGTTGCAGTGAAACTTAAATGATACCATGTGATTAGTGAATGCCATTCGATTTCACCTCTTACTCAAGGCATGCAATAAGCAGTGCTCTTTTAACCATAAATAATGGTGGAGTCGATACCTCTTTCACAGGCCAAGTGCAGCAAAACCCGGAAACGTTACAATCCAGTGAATTACATCACGGACGAAGTCCTGATGCAGCCCAATCCCGAAGGGAATCTCGAGGTTGGTGACTCAACAGGAAACGTGACCAACGCTCAAACCTACCCTTCAACGGCAACCTCTCACATAAATAGATCATTCCGTGAACACTCAAACTCTCACGAAAACAGACAATTTAGTGTAGATCCCAAAAAATCAAGTGACCCATTGAATTGTTGAGTGAACTTGAATATAATGTGCCTACCGATAACAGATTTAGAGAATTAGGATAAATCAATACTGAAATCGTGGACACGAGATTTGCGTACCTAAACAATCTTCCAAACGATATTCTGTCTCAAACGAGTAAATATGTGTCGAATATAACCAACATTAGTAATTTCACTAAGGAACTTAAAATTTAAAAATTTTTAAAAAGAAATCCTCAATGGTTTTTAAGAATCTTCATAAATCAATAACAGTATCTGAAATAGCACTAGACTTACAACAGAGATATTCTTCTATTCTGAAAGTGACTAGACTCCAAAAGGACGGCAACCCCATTCCTGCAGTGGCCACCAAATTTTATGGAACCGAACCAATCTATATCATACCGTCAGTAGATCAAATATGTAAACATCAGGTAATGGTAAAAAAACGTTAAAAAACAAAAAGGGCCCTTGCAATGCCAAAGGTGTTTGGATTTCGGACACACCAACTATAATCACGTCTTCAACTGCACGTTCTGCACAGGCAATCATTATTCAGTAAAGTGCCCTAAGAAGAATGAAACTCCGACGTGTTCTTTCTGTAAAGGAAACCGCAACGGACATTAAAAACCAGAACATTGTATACTTTAAAGAGAGAAGTGAAAGAAAACCCAAATTCCGGTCATTAATAATGGAAGTATAAACCAATCCTCAACTCCTTTACCAGTCAATCCCCGCAAATCAACGTAAATCAACAATTCCTATCATTGCCTCAAAACAACACAATTCCGAACTTCAACCATATTTAAAACTTCAAAAATCAATTTAAAACCGCCCAAAACTCTCATAACACCTCCCACATAATTCTAGACACAAGACCCTCACCAACAACCCGACAATCAGCACAATAATAAATGCCATGACTAATACCTATGTAAGTTATTAAATAACTAATCTATCCTAATTATTAAATATTCTATTTATCCGAGTTATTAAATATATAATCTAACCTATCATCAAATACCAATGAAATAAAAAAATATTTTGAAAAATGGAAACTTCTTTTATACTTTACACATTGTTTAATTAATACCTTACTTACAACAATTAGTTCTATTTTGTGTTATTACTTTTCATGGTCACAAAATATTAAATTCAAGCACTTAAAATACAAATTACTGAATCTTCATTGCGTTTTCATTTATAATCACAATGCAAAACGTTTCAGCGATACACACAAGGCTTGCCTACTTTAAGAACCTCATATTAAAATTGCACGCTGCTTTCTTCATAAATGTTTTATAGACTTACCTGTTATTATTTTCCGTTGCGCATATACACGCTAAGTGTATTAGCTTCTTACATGAGATTCAGGCTTAAAAGTCCTCTAGTGCTGCACTTGAAACGATAAGAACAAGTACAGTATATTTCTGGTAAATCATCCGGATCAATAATTTCATAAATTTCCTGAACACTGCATAACTCCGGCTGACATAACTTTGCAGCGCAAAATAACGTCCTCCGTATCTTGATTTCTCACTTTTGTTAGCTTCTATTGTGGAGTGTTGTTCTTGGACATAAAAGGAGAACTTCTATGATAACCTTGGACATTAACTACATACTGAACCGGTGATCACATGTAGGTCGCGAAATTGCAAGGCTGCTATCGGAACATGAATTACACGGATCTAGTTGTCGTAACATCCTCCTAACAGATTCTGAAGATAAGGGGCAGTTCGTACGAGAAACAAAAACCGAAGACACAAATACACGTGTTCCTGAAAGCATTGGCTATTTTGAACGGCGCATAACCTGAACTGCCAACAGTTTTCTTTCGTATAACCTTTACGAGATAACAAAAATTACACGTGGATCTGTAAAATAATTTGATGTCTCGCTGATTCGATATCTACGTGGGCGTAACATTGAAGTGTTTAAAACTCAAAGACCAAACCAGAAAGGTTAGAAAAGAACTTTTAATTAAAGGTAAAATAGATAGCAATCCATTACCTCTATTATGTCACAGACAACAGTTATCATTGACAGTTCAATAGTTGAGATCGTTTTGCACAACATTTCTCTAAGGCGTATGTTTATTGTTTCGAATTGGGAATTATTTCTATTGCCGAAATAGAATATCTTCTCGCAGCTCACCATAAAATATCGATATCCGTATTTCCGCCACATAGCACTGGCTAAGGGTCGTATTTATGAAGCCTGCCAGCAGAGCTCTTAGGGCCTGCCATTGGCTGAGGGCCGTCTATAAATCGCAAATCGAACACTGGCAGCCTGCTAGGCCTGGCTGGCCCCTGGAAGAGGTTTATAAATACAGCCCTACGCTCCTGGGGGGGGGGACAAGGCTGAAGTTGAATGCTCAGCGCAGAGAATAAAGAGCTTCTCTAGCGCTGGCGGTGGTGGTGGGGGAGTCCCTTGCAGTGCACCCTCCAGCCGCAGCCGAAAACTCCTCCCCGAGTCTGGCAATTGCAGAAATTCATTTCAACTATTTTTCACTTTTCCACGTTCGCAATGGTCACGTACCCATAAGGATACAAAGGCTTTTACTCCGAGACGATATCAATGCGCCTAATCTCTGAAGATATTACACGAATCATTGCTATGATTCGTCTTCGTATTGCGACACAATTTCCACTGATTAAGTCTCCGGGAATTAAAATTCTTAAATTTAAGACATTGCATCAGCGCAGCTACGTTAAAATTCTACAAATACTATAATAATGCACAAGAATACGAGAAATATTATTTAAAATTTGAATTATGTAATTAATAAAACTCATATAATTAATAAATTAATTAAAGAAAATAAATAAATATGAGAATATAATTTATATATTTATTTTTATTGTAAAGCATACAGGCTGAGTTATGTAACTTTAGCATCTCCTGTAATTTGTGAACTGTTAAAAGAGGTATTGCAATGCAGTTTTCACGAAATGGCATGAGAGAATGGGGCTAATTGATGAATGTATTCGTTTTCATTTTATAATTTGCATTTTACGAGATATTGAGGTCACTTTGTTTTTTCAAATGGAACTATACATACTTCTTTAGTCTATCATGACGAGCGCAAAATGACGAATCAAGTGATATACATATTGTCAAACATTTTTGAGCAATACTGATTTTTGCGACTCGTATTTAACTGATATTTTGAATGTAACTAGTCCACGAGGCTAGAGTCACGTAGTTCTCTCCCTGATAATACACGCTCAGGACATTAGAATGTCCTTAAATACGAGTTGCAAAATAAAAATTACTAAAAAAATGCTTGTCTCAATACATTGCGACCCACCCCTCCGCCGGCTAGCTCAGAATGGGTTTTCAAGGTGGGCGCAAAATAAGAAAATACAATTAGAATAGCGGGATCAGGTCTGTGGGCGTTGTGGATTGAATGCATTTATCGAAAACTCAAGTCGAATCACTTTCCACTTACTTAAGTATATTCTAATTAATTGCTGTTCAGTCAATGAACATAAAACACTTTACATATACAAGAATTTTGTCTTGCTGAAAAAAAACAACTTACACTCTCAATAATTAACTACACTGTTTCCTTTCTCTCATTTAAATCAATTTCAAGAATACTAAAACTTTGCCTAATCATTCCAGTCAAATTCCTAGTTGCAACTTACAATTAGCTAAGTTTTTCTTGAAAGAAAAGATTGATTCTATTTTTTACAGAATATCGGTATAAGAACCTGTACTAATACTTTCTTTCCGAAACAAATTATTCCTTCTAATATCTACAAATTGTTCAAGTTGGCACGACCTTACTGTGTCTTTTCACGGCGTAGAGAAATCTACGGCGTCGACTCTTCCAGTCGCTCGGTGTCCTTGTCCTTGCAGCTCGGTCGGGAGCAAAGCCGCCCCTCTGCACAACCGCACGTCGCTCCTTTCCAGTACCGTTGTTCAACTCGATGTGGCCTCCGTCTCGTTTTCGTTGATACTCTTTCGTATTCTTTATAGAATGTAACTAGCTTTTAATTCCATATTAAAAGAATCTACAATACGACAACTGAGTCTATCGTATAAGAAGAATAAATATAAAAATAAAAACTGCAAAGAAAAGAAATGAATGGCCTGTTAGTTTCATACTATTCACACTCTCTCTCTTACAAAGATTTTAAATGCGTCACTTATACTTTCATCCTTTTCCTGATGAATTGTTTTAATGCCTTGTAATATGATAATTACCTCCTCGAATGTCTTGAAGAGTTTTTATCGTAGATGCAGTCCTGAAGTCCGTAGCAGTACGAGGTGCCGCCTTCTCGTGATCGGTAGGTCCTCACTCCAGCTGTTACTTCAGAAAGAAAGCTTTCTTTCTCCCGACTCTCGGTGTCGCATACTCTACCGAGACGCTCCTACGGATATAGTTCGTGTTTTCATTTTCGGATTGTATTCATGCGCGTTGGCGCGTTCAAACAGCTCATCTTATTCTTGAATATTGATGTGCTCCGTTTTCCGAGACCGGCAAACGGATGGTCACATAACCTTCTTTCAAAAAAAAAGATTTTGCGGAATTTGATTTCATATGCCGAAAAATCTTTTAACCAAACTTGATGCTCTTCCTCTTCTCTGTCTTGATTCTGGAGTGTCGAGCTATCTTGTTTCTTCCTTCTCCTTCTTCTTCTTTCTTCTTCTCCCTCTTCTTTCGCCTTTATTCTTTTATCCTTTCTCTTGACATTTATTCTATTCTTTAAAAGGTCGTAAACTATGGAAATTATACTTTCCGATTGTCTTCCCACTTTCATCTAGTGTGCTTTCAGCAACGGAAGAAATATTGCAGTGTGTATGGCGAAATTCAGAATAAACCTTGAGTAATAGTTCACGCAACCTAATAAACTTTTGAGTTGTTTCGTGTTTTAGGCGTGCAATCTTATCTATTTCTGCATTTTCTCCAAGTTCATCTTGACTCGTTGACTGTCAATCATACCCCAGAATTTAACTGTTGAGTGCAAAATTACTTTTTCCAAATTCAACTGTAAATTATTTCAATGAGACGTTTCAGCAAAATATCTAGCTTGTTCATGTGTCTTCAAATGTCTTCGAATACACGAGCACGTCATCAACATAGATAAAAGCATCGCTAGACATCTCTCTGCCAATGATATTGTCTAAACATTGCACAAGAGCAGATGCACTGTTCTTGAGTCCAAATGGCATTCTTTTGAAAACATACGAAATTCCCGGTGAATAAATCCTGTATATTGTCTACATTCAGGTGCTATCGCTATTGCCAATACGATGCAGTGAAGTCGGTTGAACTCAACCACTTGATGCCGGATAATTGATTAGTTAAATCCTACACGCAAAGGTCTGTCTCTGACGGTAGGGTAACTTGATTCAATCGTCTTGCATCTAAACACAACCTTATCTTCCCATTACTTCTTTCTACGAGCACTATCGGACTTAGATAAGAGGTTTTGGACTTCATGATAATATCATCTTTAACCATTGTAGCAATGAGCTTATCCACCTCCCTCCTTATGTTTTTCTGGAATGACATATTGGTAACCCGTGAATGCTTTTATCTGTTAGTTCTATTTCGAATTGAAAATCTTTACTGGATTCTTGTTTTTGCAAAACACTTTCTGATTCCTAAGTAATACTTCAAAATTGTTTCTTCTGATTTCATTAAGATTAGAATTTCCTTGCACATGCGAACGAATTTTCAGCTTCACTTTTCTTCCTTTAAACAATTCGCCTCCCAATAATTCCATGTGAATGAATCAAATTCGAGATCCTGTTGATTATTCGGTTTTAACGTTATGGTATTTTTCTAAGTTGATAACAACCTCTATATTGTTTCATGAAATCGATCCCCAGTATGAGCGGATATAAAAGTTCCGCGCTACTAGGCACACAACTTGATACTTATTCTTGCCTATCTCATATCCAAATAAACTTGTCTTGTTATTGCTTTGATTTTTTCCGATTTGCACTCTATCAGAAAAGACTTTACGAGCGGCAATGTAGGTACCTCCACTCCTGGTTTTTCAATTCATTCAACAAACTTCAGCATGACGGAGGTCGCACAACCTGTATCCACTAGTACTGACGTATCAACACCTGACATTTAACCTTAAGCTTCGGACACTGTCGCCTGATCCGATCTGCTTTTGTTCTTCTTCGTTCCACGGTTCGTCATCAAATGAGATTAATTTGATCGATAATATCGCCACCTCTTCTTCCTAGATTCTTCTATTAGGTTGCGGCGGGATGGCGTGTCGAAACAAACCTTTCTAATTTTCCGTCTCATGTCCGCGAGATGTACTGGTTTAGTATTTCGGTTTGGAAAACTCTCTATCAATAGAATTTTTCTATTCCTATCCTTAGACGGCGTCCTATCTTGACTAGCATAGGTCTGTTCTTCTACATGCTGTTCCGATTTGTAAGTTCTTCTTTCTCGATTTGCTTACATAATGTTGCTGCTGCCTGCTGTCTTGGCTTTCTACGACCACTAACATTTGCCCTTGCTCTCTGTAACCTTCATTGTACACGAAAGTCGCATCATACAATCCCAGCTGCGTTATTAACTTTCCGTGGACATTGGCAAGAGATTCTTAAGCAAATTTGGTAGCTGACGGAAAATGACGTGTTAACAAACAGACAATTCTCGTCATCCGGGATCGTCGGAGTACATAATTTGAAACTACTAACTTCTCCTCTGCATATTCTTGCATGGACATCGTACCTTCTGCCACGTACCACATTACATTAACTTTGAAATTAATTTGAGTTTCATTGTTCCAGTATCTTGAGTAAAATTTTCTTTAAATTCTGTCATAGTTTTGGTAATTCTCCAAACTATCTGCCCATATTCGTGCATTACCCTGCATCATCTGATAGACTATGAGTTTTCTTATTGTCCGGAACATAATTTAAAGAAAGAAATTATCCACCTGCCTCATAAATACGCATGGATTTTCATCTCCGCTGCACTAAATTTAGGAGTACAGGTAATGAAAATACGTGTGGAACGCTTCCTCCACTCGATGGTAAATTTTCAATTTGATTTTTCAATTCTACAACGTCATTCGTACATGCTGTAATTTGGTGTTGTAGAACCCATCTTGTTCGAAAGAGCTTTTATTCCACTATCTAATTTACTAGCTTGAACCTTAACTTGTTCAGTAACTATTTTTGAAACTTCTACACCTTGTTCTATCTCAGTCTGCCTGTCGGACACGGTGGTTATAAGATCTGATTGCATTTCGATCTCTATTTTCAAATCCTTTCGTAACTTGATCAATCTTCTCTTCTAATTCATGACCCAGTTCCGTGAATTTTTCTCTAACTTCTCGTGTTCCTGCCCTAATTCTTGTTGAATCTCATTCTAAATTCGACCTTCCACTGTTCTGCTAATTCAGTGAATTGCATTTTTATATTCTCTTCTAACTTCCTATTATTTTCTTCTAATTTTGTTTCTGTTAGTCCCTAATTTCTTTATGTTTTCCTCTGTCTTTCATTCTGCATTCCTAACCTCGTATCTAATTGCTGCATGAATTGTCCTATTAATCGTTGCATCATTAAATTTGCCCTGTCGAGGTTTCGTTGTTCCTCATCCGGATCTTGTGTTGGTGTTTGTTGTGATTCCGTCGGCGAGGCCATGCTAGTTTCTCCTGACGTTCTTGTTCTCTTCTCGTTTCTTTCGCGATCATGGTACTTGGAGCTTGTCCTCCCACTTCCTATCGCTATCTGAATCCCAGACGATCCTTCAACGGTAGTTAAATTCCTAGCCGCGTTATATTTATCTGCCATTTTGACTGTATTAACTGCCTAGAATCAATCAATCCTCTTCCCAGACACAATACACTTTTACAAATTATTACACACACCAATACCAAACACTATCTCGAACAGATAACACTTTCATATAATACCCTTTTGAAAACACTCCAGAAAACACACTTTACACAACACTTTTTTTTTTTTTTTCTCTGTAACCTGTTCAGCAATCTTAGTGAATTGTGATTCAATTATACTAGAAATTTTGGTTCCACCAAATTTTGGTCTCAGTTTTTTCAAATCGAGTTTTGGTAAATGCATCCAATAATCGAGCCGCTTATGGGCGCCAGTAACGACCCACCCCTCCGCCGGCTAGCTCAGAATGGGTTTTCAAGGTGGGCGCAAAATAAAAAATACAATTAGAATAGCGGGGATCAGGGTCATGTGGCCGTTGTGGATTGAATGCATTTACACAGAAACTCAAGTCGAATCACTTTCCACTTACTTAAGTATATTCTAATTAAATTGCTGTTACAGTCAATGAACATAAAACACTTTACATATACAAGAATTTTGTCTTGCTGAAAAAGAAACAACTTACACTCTCAATAATTAACTACACTGTTTCCTTCTCTCATTTAAATCAATTTCAAAGAATACTTAAAACTTTGCCTAATCATTCCAGTCGTAAATTCTAGTTCACTTTACAATTAGCTAAGTTTTTCTTGAAAGAAAAGATTGATTCTATTTTTTACAGAATATCGGTATAAAGAACCTGTACTAATACTTTCTTTCCGAAACAAATTATTCCTTCTAATATCTACAAATTGTTGTTGGACGACTTACTGTGTCTTTTCACGGCGTAGAGAAATCTACGGCGTCGACTCTTCCAGTCGCTCGGTGTCCTTGTCCTTGCAGCTCGGTCGGGAGCAAAGCCGCCCTCTGCAGAACCGCACGGTCGCCCTTTCCAGTACCGTTGTTCAACTCACGATGTGGCCTCCGTCTCGTTTTCCGTTGATACTCTTTTCGTATTCTTTTATAGAATGTAACTAGCTTTTAATTCCATATTTAAAAGAATCTACAATACGACAACTGAGTCTATCGTATAAGAAGAATAAATATAAAAATAAAAAACTGCAAAGAAAAGAAATGAATGGCCTCGTTAGTTTCATGCTATTCACACTCCTCTCTTACAAAGATTTTAAATGCGTCACTATACTTTCATCCTTTCCTGATGAATTGTTTAATGCCTTGTAATATGATAATACCTCCTCGAATGTCTAAGTGTTTTTATCGTAGATGCAGTCCTGAAGTCCAGCAGTACGAGTGCCGCCTTCTCGTGATCGGTAGGTCCTCACTCTCCAGCTGTTACTTCCAGAAAAGAAAGCTCTTTCTCCCGATCTCGGTGTCGCATACTCTACCGAGACGCTCCTTACGGATATAGTTCGTAGTTTTCATTTTCGGATTGTATTCATGCGCGTTGGCGCGCGTTCAAACAGCTCATCTTATTCTTGAATATTGATTGCTCCGTTTTCCGAGACCTCGGCAAACGGATGGTCACAATGGCAATATGTACATCATTGGATCTGTCTTTTTGTGCTCGGCATGATATACTAAGAATTATATATAGTTCCATTTGAAAAACAAAGTGATATCAATATCTCGTAAAATACAAGTGGTAAAATGAAAATGAATATTTGTATAAACTAGTCCCATTCTGTCATGCACTTCTGTGAAAACTGAATTGCAATAACTTCAACCGTTCAAAATTGTAGGAGGTGCTAGTTACGTGACTCAACTTGTATATTGAATTTATATTAAATTAGGGCTTCTAATGATTTTGGGACTACAGGTCAAAATGTATTTCTATTTTTAAATCATAACTTTACATATGAGTTAAATAGTTTAAGGCGTTATTTCTTACTCTTAGTTACTACTCAGTTTGTTAATACTTTCTCGCCATCTGTTGGTTATCGCGAAAAAACATGCAATATTTACATGCAAGTAAATTATCCATTTGTTCAGCAAAACTAAGTAGGGAAATATTTTTTGGCTACCGCGCGAAAAAGTTTCGTGTCTAACATCCTTTAATTAACAACACTCCATCCAGCCAGACATTTGCAATTCCAACCAGGAAATGAAAACATTCACGATTCTCAACGCCCAGTTACAAAGTTACAAAATCGAACCCTCAGAAATAGCGAAGGTCGCTGAACAAGCAAAACCACAAATTTTCATCTCTAGTTATTTTGGCGCAATGAGATTACTATTCTAATTCCAGATCCTGAGATCACTTTCCCGTTCACACCCTCAAGAAAGAATGTAATTACGCATTCTCCCTTTCTCAAGCGTATGGACGAAATAAATCATTTACGTATGATTAAAACAAGGAAATTTCCTGTTGGGTCAAGGTTTTCACGAACATTATTGTAAGTACAGCACAAGTGTATTGCTTAAGGCCGAAATAATCACGAGACGGGAAGGCTGTTTTGAGTTGTTTCCTTAACATGAATAAAATTAAGAAAATAATTATGGCATCTAACCCTGATAATGAAATGTCATAATATGCCCTACATACATTCGACTCTTGATAATGTTGAATATGTGTATCCTACGTGCGTCCTCGATGGAATGCCGATGCGATTTTCTGATTATTCCACCCAAAAGTCTTCTCTGTCTCGGCATTTAAAATAGTTAAATGAAGGTTCCCTGACTGATTGAATCTGACAAATTTGTTATACAAGTTGACAGAATTCAATTTCAACGAAAATGGTCCAAATCAAACAAGGACATGTTTTGTAAATTTAAATCTTAAATTTAAATCTATTTGGATGCATAGCCTTTATTTATTTGATAGCTTAAAATCTCACAATTTGATAAATTAGTTGCAAACCGTAAAAAAAGAAACTGATAGTGTTCCAACAGCACATACTTTCTCACATTATTGGGGTCAATTACATAATATTTTAATATTGAATTTTCATCCTACTAACTCTCACCCACTCACTCTCAAGATTGAAAAGTCCAAACCAATCCAATTGAGCTTTGTGGCACAAATCCGCCATTATTTTGAAAGCCAGGAACAGTAACGCCATTTATTACTTCTACAAAAAACAAACCTGAATAAATCACAACTATTACATTTTTCGCAGGAGATTATACAAAAATCAAAGATAATTTCACAAGCGTGCCTTGTCGAAGAGAGCTTCAATGTTTGATCATACCTAAATCAGGGATCAATTATTTTAAGGTTAAAGAAGTCTACTGTAACGTCACCACATGGAGGTCAGACTTCGAACTTCCTTAGAGGGGTCTGAGGCTGACGCCCATATGAGAAGGACAAAGGCCGGTTGGTACAAAGACTTTGGGTAGCTGTCAGCCAACTGAAGAGGAGCTTTACCGCCCCCTCCGTGACGCAAGAAGGGCAGGGCAGTGGAGACTGACCCACGGTGACTGGCCATTTGTCCCAGAAGCCACCCGCATGTTTCAGAGTGGCTAGGGGTGGGAGCACACAACCGCCCAGACGTCTGCTGGCCTGGGAAGCAGAGGAGTTCGTTTGAGATTGCCTCGTTTGCAGACGCAACTGCTGCCTCGAGGTGGAAGTGTATTCCAGCGAGTGCGTAGCACTGAGGTCATGGCACTGGTGCCGTAAAGCGTCTGGGTGGAGGATGCACTAGCCTGGGACGGGGAGCAGTGTGCGATGGAGTCACGGAGGTAAATGTGAACGTAACCCAGAGCTGTAAATTGTGTAAATTGTAAATAAATAGATTTGTAAACTAGAGCTCGGATCTGTGTTGTCATTTCGCTGCCGCGACGTCACCTCTAAACTAAAATTCTAGAGCAGAAGGACATCAATGTATCACCATACAAATGCACAGAGATGTTTACAAATCTATCACTCTTTATCATTTAAGCATTATACCTGTAACACAATAGAAAATTAATAAGAAATTAATTCTTTAAATCAAATACATTATCGCAAATTCAGCAATCGAAACAGCATACGTTTTGAAACCGAACAATATTATCTCCCAACAAAGAGAAATCACTGAATTTTGATGTCTTTTCGCGATATTTTCATTGCTGTATTGCGACATGATATCTCATGAAAGAAAGAAATTCAAAGAAATCTTTGAAGCAGTTTCTGAGAAAATATTTTAATTGCATTTATTTCAAGCAAAAATTATGCAAAAATACTCGCTTTTTAAAAAATACATTACCCTATTTAAAAATTTAATTGTTTAGAACATTTTATTAACGACAATATCTCTTATCAATAGATATTTGGAAATGTTAATTTTTCAGTTTTCAAAATAACAAAGATTTTATCGAAATAGGACTTTCATCATTTTATTACCGTACTATGCAGTGTTTGAGAAATCATTTTTTAAAAATTACTCATATTTTCGAAAACGTGGATATGATATTATTTAAATAGGTACCTTTAGAGACATGTTTCATTAACAAAATCAAGTTGAATATTGAAGCTGTAGGAACACACCTAAAAGTTATTTAACTTTTAGTTATTAAAACATTTAATGTTTAACGAAAATACGAGCAGTATATATTTGTTATTACGTATTATTTTAAGACTATTTTTCTCTATCCTAGAAAGAATTTAATAAACAAATTTGAAGCCAATTAAGAATAATTTGAATATATTATTAACGCTTCATATCGTAGAAATCAAAATATTCATTTGAAGGGAATTCCTGGATAAGATGGTAACAAGTTTCCTGAGTCAAATAGCGTATGAGTGTTTACGTTACATTTTACATTAAAATAATATTTTTGAAAGGTTTATTAGCCCGTCACTCCATCCACCTCTACAGCCAAAAACGTATTTTTATTTAGTTTTTTCAGCAACTTTACAATATTTTATCTGACTGAAAAATATTATAAATGAAAACAGTTTATACTATCAGAAAAACATTTTTGGTATTTTTCTCAGACCTAAATTCAAACACAAAATATTTTTGAAAACAAAATAACACAAAAATTGTATTGTGTCTTAGAATCATGGAATAGGTTCCAGAAAAATCTCAAACGTTCCTCTTAAAACACAAATTGTTATGAATCTTTTTTCATATTTTTTAGACAGCTGGGCTGCAGTTAAAAACAATTTTCTGCCTGGGCCGGCGTTCTAAGAGGTAGTAAAGATTTGGTAAATCAGAGTTCAACCTGCTCCTTCATTTCCCCACTTACCCTTCACCTGTGATCAAATTATTTCTCATCAACTGCCAAAACGATCGTCTTTCCTCAGCGTATGATATGCTTATGCAAAAGGATTAGGAGGATTTAATAAAAAGAGAATTCGTAACTAAATTTCAAAATCAAAATATTACTGGGTGCTACAAAAATGTATTCAAGTATATGTAAACTAAAATAAATGCACGAAACTGTTGCAGCCATTTTCAAAGTAAGTCAATGCTTTAAAGGCCGGAAATGCTCTTTTACTGCAACCCAACTGTCGAAAAATCTGATAAAATATTCACAACAATTTGAGTTTTAAGAGGAACGTTTGAGATTTTGAACCTGTTCCAGGGTTCTAAGACACATTAAAATTATTTTGTAATTGTTTCAAAATATTTTTGGGGTTAAAATTTGGGTCTGAGAAAATATTAAAAAATGTTTTTCTGATAGTATATGTTATTTTCTTATTTATCAAAATTTTCAGTCGAATAAAATAGTGTTAAGTTGCCGAAAAAATTAATTTTAAACATACTTTTTGAATATAGAGGCGCGTGGGGGTGGAACGGTGGCTAGAAACCTTTCAAAATATTATTTTATGTTAGAATTATAATGTAACTACTCATCATTCATCATGTGCTTTAGCCAGGAGATCCAAGGATTATTTGGCTACCAATGTTGTTACCAATGGACTCCCTACATAAATGGGGTAAGGTCTTGACGCCAAACTGCGACTGTGGAGCAACTAGACAAATCGTACGCCACATCATAAGGAATGCCCTGATAGAGCGTATGACGGATCATTTGACGATTTCTGACGGCAACTAGTGCTGCAATTGAATACATTAAAAATTTAAATGTTTGCCTTAAACTTGTATCTTATGAATTGTATTCTGTTTGTTGGTTTTGGTACAATATCTTACATTTCTGCAGATACGGTGTTTATATATATCACCATGTGTATTACCATACGATAAATAAATGTAACTACTCATATGTAATTTGGTTTGGGGGAACTTTATACCACTTTATCCGGGGTTCCCTTTGTAGATCTCCGAGTTCGGCCAGATCGATGGGGGAATATCAATTTTGAAGAAAATCATAGGAACGGTTTACAGTCTAACCGTACACACAGACGGACTGACGGGCAAAAGGAGAAACGTTTTACCGTTACAATTTTCAGCATCAGAATCTACAAAATATGGATTCTGAGTACACATCGTGTTGGAGGAAGTAATTTACTGTATTTAGGAACAAAATGTATTTACTTTTTCCGTACCAAGGCCCAACAATAAGAGTTTTCCTCGTAAAAAATTACAATCTTTTGCCGCAGCATTATATTTTCTCTAGACTACGTACGTAATGCGAGAAAGTGAAAAGAGAAACTCTCTCAGTATTCTGAAAATCACGTTGAACTAAATGATTTGAGTGATATATGTATACTATGATATGTCTTTTTAATTTTAATAACGTTTGCTGTTCTTATTTCATTCTCTTTAATTCAAACATACTCTCGAAAAAGAGATATGAAAATATGTTTAGAAAATTCATCTCTTAATGAAAAAGAACCGAACCATCATTTTTCTGTTTCATTTCTAGAGCTGCGAATGATTTTTTTCCAGGACCCCTCTCCTCGTAAATGGAAATAAAAACATCCGAGGTGGAAACAAGTCCATTTCCTTGCGACATTCTTTGCAGCGGATTGGGGCAAAACCAGTACTGCCTCAGTTGCACCGCTCGCCCTTGACACGCCTCGCCGTGTGGCGTCGCGCCGCGTCGCCGCCAGCTGCTTGTATGCGCTCTGGCGCGCAGACAAAGGACTCGGGCGCAGGATCGAGGCCGAGGCATTTACGCCCCCACCTCCATCGACCGCTCCGCACCAGCCCGCACCGGCGCGATTCTTTCGCGGTCACGCAACCGCCACTGCCCGCCCCGCCCCGCTCCGCCTCCGGGGCACGAGGTCGGGTCCCGTCCACCCGCCCGCCCGCCTCGCCCCGTTTCGCCCCACGCTCTGTGCAGTCAGCCGCCACAATACACCGTGTGCAGGTTGCGCTGAAAAGGAGGTGTTGCTCGTGTTCAGAGAGCGGACCGTCGTCTTTCAAAGGGAGGAGCGAAAGCGATTTGAAGGCAGAGGTTGTACAGGGGGAGGTGGTAGAGTGCCAGTCAGGCCTGATTAGTTACCTTAAAAACATCACAAAGGAAATGTATTGAGTATGGAAGTTCCTTCTGACTATAATATATTGTGTATGTTCAGATGAAAAAGCAGACATTTTTCTGTTTGCCAAAATAGTTGAATTTCAATATACCACAAAAATGAATATAACACAAAATCACGGAACTAAAACCCAGTTAAAAAGTTATTTTTCTCCAATAACGCGTTCATCGATAGTACAATTGCATAGGAGATAATTAATGTTTATTATTTGGAACTAAAACAGAGACAAATTATGTTTTATTGGAATGTCAGTATAAATTTAAGAACGTATGGAAGTGTCTGTAGGACTGATACTAACAACTTTCCTTTAGATAAGTCTGAGTGAAGGCATGACAGCAGTTTATAAAGACCAGATCCGGATTTTTTAAATGCTTATAGGGACCAAGGTCATTTTGGGAGCAGACACCGTTGACATTATGAAAAATAAAATTCTTCAATTTACACGTAATGAAATGATTGAATGTTTTCGATATTGCTAATGTAGTGAAGGCTGAACTAAGCAAATTTAAATTTCATTGAAAATTTGTAAATTTCAACACATACTACGTCATATGAATGTAGTATATTCAAAGTTCGTTGCTATGATACGTTCCACAACAGAAGAATTGTAGACAGAAAAGTTAATTTTAAATTTATATTTTAGGTCGTTCTTTAGAAATCATGGGCATTTCGAATCAGGGAAATCATGTAAAATTTCGTGTCCAGTGGACGATCCTTAAGGATCATACACAGAAGAGTGGAGCATCCTCTACTGAATATTGAAAATGGATAAATAATATCTGCCCCAATTGGAGCAAATCGTTGAGAGCGCAATAGCGGCAACGCTCTCGTGCGTGTGCCCGCTTCCGCACCCGCATTGTTGCGACCAGTGGACCCAGGAGCCGCTGACGGGCGTGGAGGACGCGCTGCTGCTGGAGCTGCAGCGCGCGCGCGCGGCCATCGAGGAGCGCGAGTACTACGAGCAGCACGGGCTGCGCTGCGCGCTGCGCTGCTCGGCGACGGCGCCCCGCTCGGCGCCCGCCGCGCCCGCCGCGCCCTCGCGCCGCCCGCGCCGCCGCCCGCGCGCAGCCCGCGTCGGACGAGGCGCTGGGCGGCGCGCCGTGCTGTGGTGCCGCGCGCGCGCCAGGACGACAAGTGCGCCGAGGAGGCCGCGCCGGGGACCCGTTCCCCAGCCGGCGCGAGCTGGCGGAGGCGCTGCTGGCGGCCCGGCGCGGGCCTGGCGGCGGCGCCCGCCCCGCCGCCACGCCCCGCCGCCCGCCCGCGCGCCTCCGACGCCGCCGCCGCTTCTGGGCCAAGTACTTCCCGCCCCGCCGCCCCCGGCACCGTCGCCGCCGGCTGCGCCCGCCGCCGCACGCGGCCGCTCGCGCGCTGCACGACGCGCTGGGCAGCCCCTGCGCCTGCTCGCCCCGCGCGTCCCCGCGCCCCCTGCGACCGCATCGCCGACCTCCTGCACTGCCCGCGCTCGCCGCCCACGACGCCCCACGTGGACGCTCGTCCCGCCGCCCCGCAGCCCGACATGCACTGCCCGCGCGTCTCCTCGCGCCCACGCTGTCCACGGCCGTGCGCCGCCAGCCGCCCCCGCAGCCCTTCGCCACGCCCACGCGCCCACCGTCCAGCTCGCAAATTGACATCCAGCCGCCCACGCCAGCCGGGTACGGCTACCCCGCCACGCGCGGGGAACCTCTACAGCGATCACGTGTACGTGGCAGACGGAACTACGCAGTACCGCACGCCGCCGGCCCCGACCAACAAGTGACGCACGCCACCTGACGGCGTCCGTCGCCCGCGCCGCAGCCACTTCCTGGAAGCGCTGCATCGGGCCCGCCGCGCCGTCAACCTCTCCGTCGTCGTCTACTCCAACAACGTCATCATCGCGCAGGTGAAGGGCTTCTCGCCCCAGGCGCACATCCACGTGAAGAGCTCCATCAGCAAGCGCTGGACGCTCCCGCCGAGGTGCCCGCGACAACCTCGCCTGCTTCCTCGGCGACGAAGCTCGTCATTGTCACGCTGCCCCCGCCAGAGCAGTTACCAACTTCTGCACGTGCCCACCGCCCAGTGCCTGGGCCCGCCTCAGAGGCGCTATCCTTACCCCAATTGTAATGTTGGCATCCCTGAATACGGTGAACGAAGATAGTAAGCAGCTGTGGTCTTCATTAAGCCTCACCAGCACAAGTCATTCTTATTTGTGGGAAAATTAATAAAATATATAAAAAAATAATGATTTTTATTTTATAAAGTGAACTACAACGACCTTTCTTCAAAACCGAATCTCATGGAAACTTAATTTTTATTAATTATTTGAATAATTTTGCACAACATACTTGAATGAATGAACTGATGTATTATGGTAATTCAATATTATTATGCACTCTTGAATTTGCAAGTATGAGCATAAAATTCCGTTCGCAAAATGTGACTTATCAATGAATGTATTTAACAACAGCTGCAATAAACATTACATACATTAAGAACGGGGGAGTACATTTCAAATCCTCAATAAATTATTGAGATACACCTACACCACATTGACATACTATACCCTTCTTTTGACATGACTCTGTACTTTCTCTGAATGAGGCACGTTTTGATATTTCTTTGTGAGGTCTTAACTAGTAACACACACTTCCCATGTGGAGAAAAAATACAAATATTGAAACGACACATATTTGTGCATAGAGATCTATTTATTGAAGGCCGTTGCCTTTTAACTCATTTAAATGAACGCTTAAAAATGTAAGAAGATGGAGCGGAAGGAATGCGAAATTGTTTACTGGGTAGTTCGTATTGAGAAAAACTGGGCGTTGACTTACAATTTTCCTCGTTACTATTTCTTAAAAAACATAATATAAAAAAGGAATCACGTAGACGAGTTGATCACAATATTGCAGCGCCACTCCTTCCGCTGCATCGAAGCTCAATTCACCACAAAGACATTGTCCCCAAAACGAGGACAGGGAAAAGGCGGAGAAGGAGAGAATCAAGGCAACGCATTGCCTATTCTCGCCTTGAGAACGACACCACTTTCACCCCGGCTGCCCTGCTCTTCTCTGCTCTCTCTCAACGCATGCTAATAACCTCGCTTAAAATTCATCCTTATATTTATATTCAGGGCGCAGCATTCATCAACAAAACGAATAAGGCGCCGGCGCATTAATACGTAATCGCCCGCAGAGTCCAATTTATTTTAGAAGATAGCGCGCGGACGGAAGGCGGTTCAAATTTGCGGCCGGCGCGGCGCGGCGGAGTGGCCGCCAGGCGAAGGGGCTGGTGGTGGGGCCTGGCCTCGCAGAACGTGACGTTTGCACGCAACACGAAAGAGGCAGCAAAGCCGAAGGAATGTGGCGTTGGGAATTCCAGGAAAACAAGGGGTCGTTCATATGAAGCGTTGCCGGTGCATCGGTTGTGTAGAAGCTGGTTTCGTTGTAGAGGTAGCTTGAGACCAAATGTATAATTTGGGAACCGTATGGACCACTTCATTAGGAATAAACTGCAAACTAACATCCATGCGTAAGATACGATCATTTATATATATATATATATATATATATATATATATATATATATATATATATATATATATATAGTAGTGACTAGACTAATGAAATATATATATATATATATATATATATATATATATATATATTTCATTAGTTTTATTAGTTTGCTAACAAATAAGAATGGCAGAACAAGAGCTAGTGATCGATCTTTCGAGTTTTTAGACGCGAGGCTTCTGTCATCACTTCGCAGTATGTGACGTAGGAGAAGCTAAATGTGCTAAAAGTAGTGCTAAAAGTTACCGAACGCGTTTGGTCATCTTCATTTTGTTTAGTTAGAACATAAGACTTAAGAAGAAAAAATGCAAATGTAATGGAAACAGGGGAAAATAAGCAAACTGTTATCACTCAGTACTCAGAATTTACAAACATTTTTTTACTTTTCACCTCCATGAAAAACAAATTAATTCTTAATTTCAGTAACTTAATATGTGGGTCAATATTAATACCATTAATTAATAATCAAAGTTTACAAAGCATATTTAAGCATATCTCTTCTTTTCAATTGATATCTCTGTGTTATAGAGCTGCATCGCATCTCCAGACTCGACAAACCCTGCGAAATATTAACCAAACACCCTGCAGTCAATTAAATCGCGACTTCACAAAACGCATTTTCTACAGTCGTTTTCGCAGCACGTGATGTCATGCGTCTAAAGTCATGTACATAACAGGAGCAGAACGCGCGTGGTTCTCGATTCGATCCTCAGAAGGGTCCAGTGGCCGAGGCAAAGGCGCCCAATTTCCTGGGAAGCGAGGGGCGCGAAAAGGAAACTCATTTGCGGTGTATTGTGTCGTGAGAAGTAATATTATATTTCTGATAGTTAAAATTATAAGAAGTATTTATTGTAAATATCATATTCTTGGGTGTTTATTTTAAACATGTTTGGTTGATTATTTCGTGTTCCCTGGCGCATCATCTCCGTTGGGATTCCTATAAGTGTGGTGCACGTTGTATCGCGACGAGACGATGTTCCGTGTGCTCCGTAACGTGGGATCTGGCGCCGCTCGACACCATCACTTGCGAATCACTCCAGTTATCTCCTCCAGCAAAGCGTCGCCCCCTCCCGAATAATCTCTAAGCTCCCGACTAGTTCTCAGATTGTGATAATAGATTGTGTAATCACTATAAGTGTGCGTATGATTAAGAGGATTGAAGGGGACAAAAATGGGGAACGGAATAAATTGTTTATATATGAATAGTTCCCTTTTTACTTTTGATAGTACGAATAAATTTACTTTGAGTTATGAATGTAATAAAGGTGCTTCCGAGGTTTTCTATTCTAGATTTCAATTTTGAGGATATTAGAACCAAAGAAAGTATTTTTAGGATAGGAATATCACAAGCATTAGTAGATAATGCAATTTTCTTATACTACTTCTTTCAGTATTTCTTCATTTTTTATACATCGATTATATGATTTTCCCATTAATATTTTTAGAGGAAAGTACCCAAACACGGGCCTGGTTCCTTATGTGAGCTCCTTGGTTTCCTGCTCTATAGAGTGCTGTTGCATATTGGAAACGTTCTTAAATTGTAGTTCTTTGCAAGACCGCGGCCCATCATCTTCACTTGTGTCATCTTCACTTGTTGCCGGACAGTCGACCATTAAGGCTTTAAAGACGTCATTGAGATGTTTAGGCATGCGAAGTGGGGCTCTGACGCCTATCATCCCATGGTTCCATCTGCAACCGGGCGAATGCCCGGAGTGAGCACTTTGCCCCGCCCTCCAAATAAGCAGGGGCGGGTCGCAGCGAGGAGGGGAGTGGAGGAGGGGAGGGGCGATAGGGCGCACGCGGGCGCCGCGCCGGGGCATAATGGCGGTCCAAAGCCCCTGCAGATGCCGCCGATAGCCTGTGCGGCGGCTCGCGCGAGGGCCACGTCACGGCGCGGCGCGGCACAGCGCAGGCCAGGCCAGGCCAGGCCAGGCCAGCCCACGGCAGGGCAGGGCAGGGCAACGTTTGGGTGTGGCCATGAACACGCCGCCGCAATTGCTCAAATGCGCTCGTGGGCTCCGCAAGATACCGCATCCCACACCGTCCGATTCAGACACTCGAGACTTTTTCACTCAGATAAGAGGGATCGAATTCCATTTAACGTAGTATTCCACGTTCTTAACAAACAGGAAGTTGAGATCTCTTCAACTATTGATTATCTAGACATCAACATCAAAAAGCTTGCTGTGGTCATTACAAATTATCACGTTTTACAACGGAATTATCAAGACGAAATTCGTAGACCAAGATGAGGAGATAGTAGTAAACTAATAAATTGACTTTTTACAAACGATTAATTTTTTACAATCCTTTACATTTACATACACCACGCTACGATACATGTCGGGAGTTTAGAGCTAGTCCAGTAAGGGGTGGAGTCCCGCTGATGTAAGATGCTTGTGTGAGGAAAACGCTGCTCTCGCCATCCAGACAAGAAAGATCAGCGCCACCTTCCGCGATAAAAAAAACAAATGCACAACACTATGGCATTAATCACGTTGGTAGTTAACATAGGCAATGAGCGGAACCCCAATCAACGAACGCGTGGTGGATCTGTGAAGCCCGCCCCAAGGCGAGGAGCCTTGAGCGGGGCCGCTGCCGTGACAGCGCGAGGCGAGGCGAGGCGAGCTCAGCGTCCGCGTTTCGTGGAAGGAACAGAGACGCGTGGGGTGGCGTGCGCGACGCGACGCGAGGTCAGGTCAGGTGGACCGAAGGCGACGCCCGCACGGCAGCGCGCGCGCTCACGGGAAATCCGCTCGCCACAAGGAAGGCAGACCTGCTGATCGCCTTCTTTACATTCTACACTTCAATATGTACTAGCTCAACCGTGCAAACATTTCGCAGTTGTTAGGCAGGCTCTAAATTGAGCAACACATCATGGAGACGCGGTACTGTGTGTGAATAAAAATATTAATTTTTAGTTTTTATTGAGAGGCTAAGACTCTTGTCATTAAATTATATAAAATATCAAGGAGTCAATTTAAGTATACATAGAATCACAGATTTTACACTTCTCTGATCACCCAAACCACAGCATGGGAGTACATAAAGGAGTTGAACCCATAAAAATGAAATAGAATGAGCAAGACGTTTCACTTTGGAGATTTCGGCATAAGGTATACATCTAGCAAGTCCGTGAGGAGTTAGAAAATCAGGTTTTAATTTTCGTAGCATTTCATTTGTAAATATTTATTTATTATTATATTCGAGACGAAAAAAGAATCATTACTTGACAAATAATATATAGTATTTTCTTCCAAAGAAATCAGCCTGACTAGCCTGAGAAACCGTTTATTTTGCTATTTCCGGCAAATTATAAAGCATTTATGAATATCGACAACGCAAACCGTTTCTGACAGATAGGACTTCGGAAAGAAATCATAGGGAAACATTTAAAAAGCGCGTATCATGCACAATTGGGTTAGATCTTTGAAGAAATAATTATTTTCGTGTCTTCAAATTCGTCACGACGATGGGTTGCCAATTAAAAGTTAATACATTGACAAGTACAGAGCAGTTTATTATTATTATTATTATTATTATTATTATTATTATTATTATTATTATTATTATTATTATTATAGTCTCCTTTATTATTTCAGCAGTGTAGATACCTTTGCGGCTCTACACGCAACCAATGAGTAAAGAGAAATTCACGGAGAATTGAAGAATTGCACTTTGACTTTAAAAATATGAAGCATTTAAAAAATGCACCTAAATAGTCGTGTCAAATGCAACCCGCAACACTCGCCAGCATTGCTACAATCTATATTGTTAAATAACATAAAGGAAGCGTTCTAGGACCTTAACCCGTAACGACAGACGTGAATTTATGTTACGCAACTGCAGACGTGGAGTTAAACTGACTCCATGCTTCCTCGAGGATTTATGACTCATTAATTGACTTTTTCAATGATTTTTTGTGTATATTTTGAAATTACTTTTATAATAATAAAAATCTTGTGTGAATTTTACAAGAGCAACAAAATAGGTGCGTTTTCATCATCAGTTTCTTAGGACAAATAGAGCAGTATTTTCTTGTTGATAATTTTCCATCCCTGTTTCTCTTCTCTACATGGTTTTTCTTAATTGAAATTCTGTTGTCTTGTTGAAGACGTGTGATGGACAATCTATTTCTAATTTCTTGGTAACTAGTTCCTAAAAGACTTTTAATAAAATCCAGCGCAGGATTTTGGACACTAGCTTTTCAGCTAGATCGAATTCAGTCGATGTCTGGAGGAGAATTCTAGCGGCCGGCTGCTATGATCGGTAGTTTTCCGTGGTTTCTCCGATCAACGCCAGGCGAATGCCGAGCAGTACCTACCAAACGGGCCACGGACCGCGCGCGATCTATCCTTCCTCTTCCCTGTCCTATCCTCTCCTCTTACACACACATTACACTAACATGCACTACACTACCACATATTCCGGGAGACCGGTCAGGAGCTTGAGCTAGTCCGGCTAGGCGGTGCCCGCTGGTGGGAGAGTCCTGGTTAGGGAACCCACCTAGCCGACGGTATGTCGGCGCCGGATCGCCATCCGGCGGGGAAGATCACCGCCATCTCCGAGAAAAACATGCACTACACTGACGAGACTAATGACCGAAGCAGATGACGCGCCCGGAAACACGAAATCAATCAATCAATCAATTATAAATTCCATTGTTACTGATGCCTTAGCGCTAAACGAGAAAAATATCAAGATAATACCAGGATAGGGCCGAAAACAAACAAATACAATAAGTATAACTCACAAGCCAGACCCACCAAGGTAATTAGAAAAAATGTATGAGAAAGTCTGTGCCATTCTTAGCACCTCTAGTTACTTTCTTGTAAACATACGTATATACGGAGTAATACACGTAGTATAGAGAAAGTTAGTAATGCTGGGAAATAGATTTCGAGATTTCAACGGAAATACGTTTGCCCGCCCCCTTCCGATATCGAAAAATGGTTCTTTTAAAAAAGTCCGTCCGTCCGTTCATCTGTGAACACTACTAGCTCATAACCTATCTAAATGATATTTTCCAAGTTGAAGAATCCCAGTCGATCTGGTTCTAGTTGAAGATTTGAGATTTTAAAACATTTTTTAAAATTTGAAGTACTTTACATGGAAGCGGCCGTTTTAAATTTGCTGAAAAACGACCCCAAATTTTTCTTTACATTTCTTGTAAGAATATAGTATACTTCTAAAGATGTCATAGGTCCCATTTTCACAGTTAACTGAATTTTGAAATTGCAAACATTTGAATTTTTCGCGTCTTTCGCACCTATAAAATTGAAAATAGAAATTTTTCCTTCAAATGAAATTTGTTGTTTATAAGTACTTTTTAATTAAGGTCATTAAGATTTTTAGAAAATTTTAATAGTTTTCGTGCAATATTTGTAATTTTAAAAATTACAAAACAAGATTTTCTCAAAACGGCTCCTAGTTTTTTTAATTTTTGTTTTGATTAGTGCAAACGAGCCCAAATGATAACATAAACGGCACGTTGGTCAATTATTTTGTTTTTTAAAAGTTCAAAATGTAATTTTTGACTTGTGTCTCCGTCTGTAATACATTTGAGGCGATTTCTTCACATTATATTTATGAGTACATGTGCTTTAAATAATGTCTAATAAAATTTCTCAAAAATTCAACAGTTTCCTATAAAAATAAAACTCAAAATTCTGCATTTCAGAAACCCCTAAGAAACTGAAGACAAATACATACAATATAAAATGGCATAATAAAATCGTAAATTAAAATCTAAAGTAGAAGTGTGAAAATCTAATAAGTGTGAAAATCTAATAAATTAGACTAAAATTGTGAAGAGGGAGAAAATTTTATGTAGGTAGCCAAATATGTTATAATAAAACGAGAATATTTAGTTTTAGGGATCTAAATATTCCAATGAACTCACCTAAAAATTACACTAAAGAAATAATTCATTTAATTTTCACAATAATTAGCATACAAGGACTATTATGACATTTTATTACAAAAATATATGAAAATATTCTTTCATCACACTCGTGAAAAACTGGAACAGGCGCGATCATGTGGCGGTGTTTATGCTCAGTAGAACAAACACTGATCACGTTGGTCACTTTGCCCGAAATCTACGCAAAAGTGAGTGGGTCTTGGAGAAGACGTTACTGCTATCTTGTGTCTCAGTAGATAACTAGAGAATACCTGGCTTCCGCCATGCTGAGTTCAAACATCAACGCACATCGCCGTTGTATTTTCAAAAACAGCGTTTATACCGCCCGCGCAATCGCTCAAGTTAATCATTCCATCAAACATTATTTTATATATTTGTAGTGGCGATGCATGCGTATTTAATTATCCAAGGAAAATTTTCGTTTATGGAATCTAAATATTCCGTATCTTTGCAATCTCATGGCGAGTTTCTAAAATATCATTAGCAATTGCAATGATTTCATTCTAGCCCTGTTTAACTTTGAACAATGTTTTGAAATGTTGAACTTGCATTTTCGATAAAGAATTTTTAATGTCTGTGGACAATATACATGCACTCGTGTCACACGGTCAGAAAGCATTGTTGGTCATGGACTTGTTTTAAGATTTTAATGTTCTCTTCTGCCGAGACGTCCTCATTATAAAATAAGTTATCGAAACAGTTTTATTTGATTATACTGATCTCATTTAATGCTCTTCAGTTCTTGCAAAATCATCCTTCCATATGTTCTCTTCTGTTGAGACGTCATAATAAAGAAATAAATTATCAAACTGTTTATTACTGATCTGATTTATGTCCTTGAATTCTTCACAATTTCCCAATCGACTTTTCGACACTCGTCAATTACCGCACTTTCCATGACATTCTTCAATATCCTTACTCGCTGCTGCCGCCTGTTGCAGCTATTATCTCTCGTTATAGCACCGGAAGTATCCAGCAAATACGACGGCATTCAATCCGGAACGGTTTGTACTACAAGAAATCAACCACACCAGTTTGTTTATTTTAGTGTACATCAGAATAGGCATGGTTCAGTATAGTAAGACAGACATTCATCTTTCCTATTATGAAGACTGAAAAGCAAAATTCTGCAATGAAAGGTGTTTCTTCCCAGAGAGGTGAAGATGCTCTATCGGTTTGCGACTTTCACAGAAATCAACAATCAGAAAGGGGTAATAAAGGGTTCGGGCGCGTGGTGACGCCGTGATGAAGTCATGGCAAGAGTGGAACGAGATGTGTTACTGATAGTCAACAGAACTATTAATCACATATTTACAGTAGTAATTACCATTCCTACCTACCTTTATCATCATTTCTATCATTGTACCAGTTTAGCCACGTAGAAGTAGGTATATCCATGTAAATATTGATCAACCTTTTGTTATGAAATTTAAAACTATTAAATCATTATACCTCAATCACATCTTAGCACCTTAACTTTGATTCAATTGAGTAATACTTTATTTAATTAGTGCTACTTCGACGGCATTACTTTCTCGTATTAGTTGGAAGACTATGTAAGATAATGTTGCAACTTTAAATACACGAAGCCGGCATTGAAAACTTACATTCTAAACGATATAATAATACATATCATATTCAGTGGTATTTCATCAGCATATACTTCTCGTATTACCAAGGCTAGTAAGATAACGTTACAACTAAAACACATGAAGCCATCATTTGAAAATCTCTAGCCAAAAGAATACAGAGATAAAGAATGCAAATCTTTATTTTTGAAATTTCAGGAGTTTAAATGTAAATTGTTTCTAGTAATTGAATAGAAAGTATTGAGAAGTACTCTTACAAAAGTTTTAAAAGAAGCCAAAATATCTACTCTAGGTTCAATCCAGGGTTGCGGAAAAACCACGCATGTTGCCTCTGCCCCCTCGCTCCCCATCTCATCAGTTTA
>CAXIVR010000448.1:0-36090 GCA_964035755.1 Teleogryllus oceanicus | reverse complement strand
GTCGTCCGCAAACCAATAATACTGGTTCCTTCTGGGGGGGAACCAAAACCTGAAACATCACATTCCATGATGGTGGCCCCAAACCGACCCTTGCGGAAAAGTGTGATTTTTGTACCTTGGGCCCATTATTTGTTTGAACTGGGGCCATTCCCAAATATCCACAATCTTCCTCAGGACGGGGACTTTAAACTGCGGAGATTTGGTGAATATTATCCACCTGACCGAGTTGAATGCTTTTTTAATATCTAACGTAACGACACACAACTGTTTGGGCCTCTCTTCCATCTACTTCCCCAACTGCTTGTGGGGGGGGGAAAAAATGGACTGCGTCAACAGTCGAGCGGGCTCTGGGGAAAACCCATCTGATTTTCGAAAGGCCTCCTCCCCCTCCACAGCTTTCCCAATCTGGTACAAAATTTCCAGAACCGCCAGCCAAGCATACACAATGGCCGATATGATGATGGATCTTGGGTGATTTACCCCCCTTGGGGGAGGAGCACCAAGCGCTGGGTGTGTGTGTGTGTGTGTGTGTGTGCGTGTGTGTGTGTGTCTAAAAACTAGGGCCTTAGAACCTACGCATCGTAAGTCCAGAAACTTTCGGGATTTTTTGCACACTAACGGCAATACCACTGATCCTACAAAAAAACTGAACACTTTTTAGGCAATTTTAACCCCCTTTCTTTCATATCCGGTTAATATTACAAAAATATATATTTTTAAGTTATATTAGATAAAATGGGATAATTCCGCTTTTCATATGTTTCCTTACATCACCAAATTTCGGGGTTTCTCAGGCTAAATCGTTAACGGAGAAACAATTTTGACATTAAAGGTAGTAAATTTTTATCTTCTTTTTTTTGTATAGGACCATTAATTCGAAAATGGATGGCTTTTTAGTTATTTTGAAAAAACGACAAAAGGTGTGGGATTTACGTATTTTTTTTTAAAAAAGTATTTCTAGAAAAACTTTTCTTGTCAAACCCATATTGTGATCAGCGACCCCCAAAAAATAGGAACCAAATATCAAAACTACACCAAAAAACCTTCTCTTATTTTCTACGATTCGACTGGGCTGAGGAAATGCTGGCCCTGTTTTCAAAAGACTCCGCAGTCGCCTGGGAAGCGAGGCGCAGGGGGAAGGAGGGGGAAAACCTGGGGCCCGCCCCCCCGAACCTCCGTCGGCATGGATAAAAACCCCCTTTTTGTTCCCCACCCCCGATTTTCTCAAAAAATTCCCCCCCCAGCCATCCCGTTCTTCCCCTTTACACTTCGCGACGTTGGCGCTTTTATCGGCGGACGGAAACTATTGGGGGTAGCTCGAAAAAAGCCTCATGAGCCTTTTATAACATCTTTACTTATGCATGGGTGAGTTACCCCGCACCTATTTTTGCTCGTTCGGAAAAAGTTTGCGTCCCGGGCCACGTAACAAGGGCTTCATTTCAAAAGCCAGACCAGACGCTGGTCGCCAGTTGCATGGAGAGCGGGAAATTGGGGAAAAAAATTTTTAGGGAAATTTTTTTCCCCCCAACCAAAAAAAAAACATGAAGGGAAAAACGCAAAATTTAAAAGAAAAATAAACTGTTTCAAATTTTTAACAGATGATAATTTTGGATCTGGCTGCGTTTAAAATTCCTCAATATTGTGACGCAAAGGTGTCTGAAGCTCATTTGCTTAAGTCGGATACGATGCAAAGAGCGCCCCCCCAATTTTCCCAAGATTGATTTCGCCATCGTTTTGGGCCGATGTTCCGGCCTTTTGAATTTGAAACCGATATTTTATTCATAAAGGGGGGTGTTTTACATGAAGTCCAAATTTTTGAAAATGGTTTTATTTTTTATTAAATTTTTTGTTGGATGCTTTGGGACGTTTAAGAGAATGGGGCAGGTCTCATTTTCGTTAAAAAACCCAATTTTTCGAAAATTGTAAAATTCAAATTTTTTTGGCGTCTTTACAACGCAATTATGAAGATAGTACAATTTTTCTTTAAAGAAATGTGTTCATCAAAACAGATCTTCCAATAAGGCCTTTTTGAATTTTTTCCGAAAATTTAGTATTTTTTTATAATTTGGGGCAAAAATATCGCCAGCCCAATTTCCTGCGCTTATGAACGTAATTTGATATTTTTTAAACACTTGGGTGCTACGGAAAATTTTTACTTTTTTTTATATTTCTTTGTTCGTTTCTTCGAACTTTTTTAATAGTTTAAAATTAATCTTTTAAAAAATTTTTAAAAAACCATTTGATAATTCATTTTTTGTCCTTTGCGAGGAAAAATTTGCATTTCAATGTATTGATTTTTTTTTTCAATAACGCAAACCCAAATTTAAATTAGCCCAATTAGGTTTTTCAACGATTTTAAATTTTTAAAACGAAAAAAATTCCAGCCTTAGGGAAAAATCAGATTGGAATGTAAATGGCATTCCCTCCGCAAAGACTTAGTTTTGAATTGTCTTATTTTGGGAAATGTTTATGTAGGAGCAGTTATTTGTAGAATTTGTATTAATATTGGCTTGAAAATATTTAGTTTTCGACTAATGTTTACGATGAAATGATTTTTTAAAAAAGACTGGGGTGTTTTTTTGGGGAAAACTATAATATTATTCCATTAAAAAGGGAGAAATTTGTACTGTTTTAACACCACGGTTTTTATTTGAACTGTCGAAATATCTTTTTTACATTATCGAAATCCCTCTAATATTGAAAAGGGTGGAATGTAATACTCATGTCTTGATTTACTTTCACTTCGGGGCCCCCGATTCCAAGGGGGAATTTTTTTCAAAAACGTTCCTGTGAAATTGCACTTTAATCGGACATAGGATTTCCCCCAAAGGCTCTTCCCATTGATCGTGAGGGTTCCCAAATTTTTTTTTTTTAATTTTAAATTAAAAAAGATCCCGGCATTTTTAAATTTGCTCGATACGAACATTTTTGTTAATTTTTTTACTTACAAAATGGCGGAAAAAGATTTTCAGTTAAACCTTTTAATTTTCGAAAATTGTAATTTTGGTCTGAAGAACATCTTTTTTTGCTGTTTTGCCAGTTATTTCTTCGAACTCTTTCAAAATGTTTACAAGTCACATTTTTTTAAAAAAAAGTTTTGTGAAATTTCAGAAAAATCGTGATCATCGAAAAACTGTAAACCTTTTTTTCCAAAAATCCCCAAAACTTTTTCCCCTTTTTCTGTTTGTTAGAAGAGAACAATGTTTGTTTAAAAAAAACATGAACCCGATTTTGAAAACCCTTGAATTCCATAAAGTGTAAGTAATTTTTCTCGGGAACCCTCTCTACCCCTTTTAACATTGAAGCTCGATATTTTTCTTAATGCAATCTTTTCCCTCAATATCGGGCCCTTTTAAACCTTTCTAACTGGGGTAAGTTTTTTGGTTTTTCATTTCAGCATTTGGGGGAACCGCCAGCTTTTTTGCTTTTTTTAAACATTTTGAAGAATAGACCCCTTTGAAAATTGAATATTAAAAAGGATAGTTCATATGATGACTGTAAAGGCAAGTAAAGAAGTTGCACATTATAATATTACCAAACCCATTAAATAATACAAGAAAGATGTACTTTTGTAGCTCCACTAGATTTTAAAAGACATTTTAGGCGAAGAAAAAAAAAAAAAAAAAAAATGTTGAAACTTTACCATTATTTTACATTAATTTAAAATCATCTTTCCCATTATTTTATAGTAATGTCTTCATAATGTGATCTTTTTTTTTTAATTGGTTATTTAAGGTTGGATCAACATCTTAGGTCTTGACCCCTATTGCTGTTAACGGTATGGTAACTATGTGGGTGAAACGAATGGTGATAAGGGGGAAAGGCAACACAAATACAACCATGCCCCAGGAGGACTGAACCGCACTTTTTTCAGAGATCACTACGACACTACTGCCTTAGCGTCTCCCACCGGGGGACTGTTTTGTTTTTATGTGAGTACAAAGAAACTATGTTTGGGTTGGGCAATAATGACTTCAACCATATCCACAATCTGAATATCATACCTACTCTTGTGCACCACCAATGCATTTATGAATCTGTAAATAGGTACTACTATTAAAACGAATATCATTAAATTTTTATTGCTACCATGTGATTCCTTTTAATTAAAATGTAACATTTTTTTGGTTTTTAAAATGGATGAGTAAAGTATTAGATTTTTTTTAAGAAAACTGTTTTTTAACTTTACCAGACAGACAAGCTACATAAGGCTGTCCAATTTACTTGGTAATACTAAAAAAAGTAAAGTGAATCTTCAAGAAAAGAAAAAAAAAATAAAGAAGAAAATACAAGAAATTTTGGGTCCCCAAAAAATATATTTTGGCTCTATTACACTGCATAACATTTCCTTTATTGGGTAAGAGAAAGGAAAGAGTAAAAATTTGATCAAACCACATCAAAAAGTAGTATATTCACAATTTTAAATTTTTTATAAAATCTAATGTTTAAAAAATTATAATTTTTTTAAAATTTTTTGGGGAATTACCTGAACAATTTTGGGGCAGTCTTCTAAAAATTTTTTTACATATAGAAAATCTACTGAATAATTATCCTAAAAAATTCATTGAATACATTGAGAATAAATCACAATTTTAATATCACAAAAGTCCCACATACAATGCAGGGGCCAACTTTAAAAAAATTATTTATCTTATAATGCAAGAAATAACCAAAAATAAAATTATTTAAAAGTAACAAGGGAAAAGGAAAGATCTTTGATGTAAAAATTTTTTATTTACAATTCATTAAAATTTCCCTTTTTTATATAAATATAAAATTGAAAAAAACTTTATTTTTGGACATGTTCAAAGCGATCACTGAAATACTGATTTACCTGCATAAGCCATATATACACCTCAAATAACATTCTAGAAACTTGAAATTAAAAGACCTTTTGTTTGAAGCACAATTTTTTGGGTTATCAGCACAAACAATAAATTAAAAGGGCATGTATCCCTTTAAAAGGAAATTACAATGGATGAATGTGATGCACTATTTAAAAAAAAACTGGAAAACATGTTAATTTTGTCCCCTAAAATTGAGTACATGTAAATAAAAAATCCTTGAAAATCACTGTTTTTTTAACTCTAAGCTGAACATAACATAAATACTTTTTCAACAAATAAATTCTTAGAAATACATAAAATCATATTGACCTTGCAAACAATACATCAAATATTAAAAAACAATTTTGTGGAAACTTTTCCCAAAACATTTTAGCACCAGAATGCTCCTTTACAATACATCACAAAACTGGGAATTTTTTTCTCAATTTATGTAAGTTTTTAAAAATATTACCATTTCACCACAGATACAATAAACTATATTGTTAACAATATCAACTAAAGAAAATCAAAAAATGACCCTTTTGCTTTTCTTTTTTGGTGAAATAAAATTAAAAGATGAGTAACAGTATCAAAGATTTAAAAAACCCCTCACAGGGTGAGAGGCACAAAAGGGTTTCCGGGGTCCTTTCATTCCACTAATACATAAATGAGAACTTTGGAATAATTTTCAATCAAATATTTTAATAATCATAGAGGTGATTGTTTAGATCAACATATTAACATTTTTTGATTAATGTGAAGGTGAAAACACTAATACCAATTCCTTGTTCATGGCACTTTTTGCAAATGCATATTTTTTTTTTTTTCTTTTTTAAGATAAAATATTTATTTCCCGACATAAAATCATACTGAATGGAATATCAGTTCATTTTATAAATTTTTTTTTACATAAAAATGAACATTTTTTGAATTTCAGGGAATCAATATTTATTCTTTTTGAAAAACCATTTACACTTTGAAAGTGAAATGTTTAAAACCTTTTAAACCATTGTTTGTTTGTTTAGCCTCTTAAAATTCTACACAAAGTTTTTTTCCTCAGAATGAATATTATCAATGAATAAAAATAACCCCTTCAACCACAAGAAATATAATGTTCATAAACTTTCAGGCCCTGCATTCATTGTTTCTATGTTGAAAATATCACTCTTATGTTTAATTTAAAAACCAGTAAAATAAACTTATAAAAAAATTTTTTAAAATACATCCCAGGTAATTATCAAAAAAAAACATGTTTCTAAAACACAGGAAAAGCCTTGATACATTCTGTAAATACAAATTCATTTTTTTTACAATTTTGAAAATCACTTTTACTGCAAATTTATCATAACATTTTCCCAGTGAATAGAGGGAAAAGTCATTTAATTTAAATTGGATTGGGTGCTCACCTGTTTTTAAAGATTCCTGATGTCAGTTCAAAATTGGGGACAATAAAAACGTTAAAAAGCAAAAATTGTCAAGCCAAAATTAGCAATCTGAAAATTGGAACTGTAACTTTTGTTCAATCTTTGATCAATATTTAATGTTTTTAAACATTTTGAACTTATACCTTTTCCCTCATGTTTTTATAATTTTTAATTAGTATGCTCATGAATACTTTTAGAATTTCATTGCAGCCTGTATTTTCTAAGATCTTTATTGTAAAAATCTGCTTTAAAGAGACTATTTTTTCTCACACAAAAAAAAAAGTGTTGTTTAAATAATTGAGCAACTTTATTCCCAAAAATATATTCAGTTCCTTGATGTTTTAAATAATGTTTTTAATAATACCAAAAATCAAAAATGGACATGTCTATAAAAACTAAAATGAAATATAACGAATGAAAAAAATATCATACATGATACTTCATTATAACTTCATATCAAACTTGTATCATTAATTTATTTTTCATTAAGAGAATCACTTTAAAATTTATTCACAATGGGAAATTGGATAAATAGCAGGCACACAATTAGTGACATGGCATTTGTTGAATTCCCAAACTAAACTCTTCTTCTTTAGGTTTTATTCAACAATTAAAGAGATAAAAAAACGCTTTAACCGATTATGTCACCTTTTATTTCTTTGGGTCATGACCTTCATTAGACTTCCATGTAAATAATACCTTTTTTGAAGTTCAAATGAAATTTTAGAATAAAAAGAAAAAAGCAAAGAACAAAGGATTACACAGGAGCCTTTCGATCAATCTGCTTGTAGCATTTGTCTCAACCTACTCCCCTGGGAATTGTTGTAACTGTATTTACTAGTTAGTCCATCTTCATAATCTACATTTACTAAATTTAAATCAAAGGTGTTTTTTTTTTTCTAGTGTTGCTTGTTGCAGTGATAATTATCATATTGCCCTAAAATTAATGAGCATAGATAAACTTTTCCGCACTAACTTTCAATCCAATCATTTTTTTTACAAACCATGAACAAAATTCCGTTGTTTTTGTTTTGTTTTTTTCCCTTTTTTTCTTCTCCCAGTGTGTTTACAATGAAATTAATGAAATAAACTCATTGTATATGAGGTTACCTATTGACAAAGGAACATGGTAAAATTGTATGAAAATTTTAAAATCTTTTTTCCCAAAACTGTGTTTGGGTTAAGCCACTCTTCCTTTCCCATTTTCTGCAAAGATTATTTAAAATTTAAAAAAGCAAACATTCCTTCTTTTCCCGTTAAAATCATGTTTCTCTTCTATCTTAACACAAAATTTGGGGGATTTTGTCACCTACTACACTTGAAAATCTACATAAACAAAAAAATGAGGAAATTAGTACTGTGCAAGACTTTGGGAAAACAAAACAAAAAAAAAAAATTCAGTATGATTAATATAATAAAACGACTCAACAACAAAGCAACTAAAAATTAATGAACTACTAGACACATGTATCTATAAGTTGTACCAATCTTCTTTGGGCTTGACATTTGAGAACCTTGGGTGACATCAAAATGGTTTCCTAGTGACACAATAGCAGCGTTTTTTCCCCTAGAAACTGCAACTGTTTACCAACTTGGAAAAGAATAATGGGGGATTGAGTCATAGGTTTTGCTGTGCATTTTTGATGCCAATATCAAAAATCAATATTAAAAATCCCGAAATAGTTAATGAAAAAAAAAATATAGGATAAACATGGTTTTTTTAAAAAGATAACACAATATGGAAAAAAAGTTTCTTTTTGTTTTGCGGGCACTGACAAAAAAAAGAAGATTTACAAATATATGTGTATTCAACTTAAGGGGACTCCCCATTTTAAACTGAGATTACAAACATTATTTCATTTTTGAAAAATAAAACTGATATTCACTTATAAAATTTTGGGAATCAAGGCATTTTTTGCCCTTGATTTATTTTACAATAATTTATTCATTCATTCACTATTTTCACCTAGTTCTTCCCCCTTTAATAAGTTACAAGTTTTTTTTTCAAGTTAAGAAAAATGCAATGAACTGAAAATCACAGTGATCATGAACATCACTAGTTAGATGAAATGCTTAATGAAAGAAGTGTTGCTTATTTAAATGAAGCAAATTCAATTTATTTCGGAAATAAAGTGAAATAAGAAAAAAAACTGTTTGGCCTATATAAAAAACTAAGAATTTCAGTAAAAAAAGCCCTAAGAAAATTAAGAGATATATAGGATGAAACAATAGCTAAGAATTGAATGAAAAATACAGGATGGCGAAATTTAAATTGAAATTTAAAGTAAACCTAATATTTCATTTTTGGTCTTTCTAATTTTATCAATAAGAAATTGTTCAAAAACATCCACACAATTATCAAGACCAAAAACCAAAGGGAAAATTTAATAAATAATTAAAACCTATTTCTTTTATTTTTTCACTTTAATATGAAATAATGAGGGTGGGCAAATGGTAAGGGGACCCCCTTTTTATTTTCAATAAAGCAAAGTCCCTACCAATGCCATTCCAGTGTGTTTGTTTATATATATATAAATAAAATTTTACAATGATTAAGACAGGCACAATTGCTACAGAACACTGGGTTTCCAAAAGTGATTACATAGTGACTGTTTTGAATTTTTGTAAACTTCAAAAGTTAAAAACAGAACTATTACAAAGGGTTCAGAAAGATTTTATACTAAAAGTAAAAAGAAAAAACAATAACTTCTTATAAAACAAAAAGGGGGAGAAGGAGAATAACACGGGGGCGGGGTCGTGGACTCCAACCACCACTGGAAGAACTTTAGTAATATTTCAAAGGCCCTTTTATGTCAGATTATTTTTAAAATGTATTTTTCCCCAAGATCTTTTTTGGGAAAACAAATGTTGAATTTAAACACAGTTTTCTTTTAATTTGGTTTAACCGTTTAGAAATGGATAGAGGAATTTTCCCCCTTAACGACAGATGGGGGGGAATTTTGGGAGGCAGCAATATATCCCATGTTCCCCCATGCGGGGAAGTTGTTCCAGAACATTAAAGAAAAGTTAACTGTTTTTTATAATATTTATCCTGTTTTAAAAGGAAAGAATTTTTTGTAGTGTATTTGTGCAATTATATTCTATATAATTATTCACACACACAAACACAATATAAAATTTTAAAACCATCCATACAACTCAAACAAAAAGAAACAAAAATTCCAGGAACAAAATTAATTTGGCAGCCTTTATGGGCTAAATTATTCACAGATGTTTTTATCAAGTTGTCAGAATAAATTCCTTTTAGTTTAGTATTGAATCACTAACAAAGGAAAAACCTTTTCCCCCTCATCCAAGAATGTACATTGACAATTTTATCTGAGTATTTAGTGAAAATTACTACTTTTTTAAAAATGACATTAGAAATATATAACTTTCTTTTTTCATTTTCTCTTTTTTTTGGGGAATTAGAAAATCAATTGCTCCTTTGATATCATTAAAATATTTGTTATCACACTGCACAAGTGCAGAAGATGTCATTTTTGGGAAACACAAGGATAAGGGGGATCAGGAAAAGGGGAGAGGAAGGGTCGCAACGAATTACTCAATTCAGTTTGTAACCCATCTTATAAACATCAATACATTAAAAGATTTTTAAAAATTCCAAGTAAATACAGATTTATTTATGATATATTTGAATCAAATCGAGCAACCTCTTTACAAAAATATCAAGGATCTATATTTTTTTTTAGAATCAGTGAAATTTCCCTATCTTGACAATCTTGTCCCAAAAGATATCAATGTTTCATCATCCCAAAAAACAAGGGCGGGGCTGACTTTTGTGGGGGACATCTGGAACAAAATAGAAAAGAATAGGTTAGAGGAGCACCAAGGGGGGCCTAAAACGCAAATCTCCGGTTTAACCTCACCCCAATTTTTGGATTGTCCCCGGGCAAGTGTTTCCCAAAACCCGAAAACATGGGACAAAAAAATTCCCTACTAAAACCCTAACCAAAGAAATACAAGGCAACATCCTGTCAAACAAAAACTCGCAAACCCACCACAGATTTCCCAAGTCAACAAAGGGGAGAAGTATGTGGAGGTGATTTTATATGTATTTCAGGCAAATGCCACAGCAGCACGTAAACAAAGAGGCCAAACCAATTTTTCCCCCCTTCCTTGTCCTATCCTCACCCCTTAGTCTCGACACACACGCAAAGTTTGGACTGTCACAAGATACACCAAATGGGAGCTAATCACCATGTGACCCCCTTGTAATGATTGGAGATAAGGGGGGGTCCAGTTCAAGGGAACTATACTTATTCTCCATGTGCAGTGGCAGGGTGCAACTTTACTGTGCTTTCTGCCTTCTAACACTGTCACTATTTTTCATCAAGTCTAACCAACGAACAACCTTTTCCTGTTTTCAAGAAATAATTGATATTACATCTCAAATCATGGTTGTGGGTTCAACTTCCAGGTGTTTCAACAGAAAAAAATACCAAACTGAACTGAACCATACTGAACCCATGTGATTCTTGTGCCTCCTTTATTAAACTAGGGAATTTACCATTACCTTGTCTTTTAATTTACAACGTGGTTTTTTCAAAATGATTTTTTAAGGGGGAAATATTTTCAGAAAATGCCAATGTCATTTCTATAACACTTGACAGAAATCATATTCACCAGGTAAATAACCGCTTTATTACAAAAAAAATTCATACAATACACATACATTTTTTACAACACTTTGCCAGATGACAAACGATTAAATTTGATAGAAAAGTTTTAAAACCCAATTAAAAGTTTTCTACATAACTGTTTCTATAAAATTAGAGACTATACTGAGATCACAAGGAAAATAACATTAATTTTAATAGTGATATTTAATGCATTATTTTTCCATTTGGGCAGTAAAAATTTAAACAATCTGTAACAAGTATTGTACTGCTGCCTCTGGACAATGGCCCCATCTCGACGGGTTTTTTTTGGCAGTTTCTAATCCATTCAGAAATGCTGAGATGGCCCCTTGTTTTGCTTCTGGACAAAATGTAACTTCATTATCTGTGCATGTTTTCTAAATTCGGGGGAAATATAGTTATTCAAATTATTTTTTCCATGTTGTTCCGGGAAGTATTTTTTGACAAAGGAATGATGGAAAAGAACCCAAAATTTATTGTGATTTATCTTGAAATAGATTTTTTACTTTTTTTTTCTTTTTCCTTTCTTAAAAATTTAAATAGTTTTAGCTTAAAGGGGGGATCACAGAATTTTGAAAAATCCGTATTACTTCCCCCCACAGCGGGTCACAAAATTTTTTGACTTTTTTTGATGTAAATAAATTAAAACTGAAATTTAAAAAACAGCAAAGTTGACTAAACTTCAATTTGTTCTTGTTGAGATCCTGGATCTGTGCATGTTTTGTTCATACATACCTTCCCCCCAACCATAAAAGTGAGTGTTGAAGTCATACTCAAAGGTTGAAGGAGCAAGGACTTGGCAGGCCTCTTTGTATTCATATTATGGATGTGCTTTTAACAGGTAAACTGTTATTTCTAACAGTTAACATTTCAAACTGTTATGCAAAATAGCACTTGCTTTTTCCTGTTATCGAAGTTATCGGTTGAAATTAAAGAGCTGCAATCTACGGGATGAAGTCCGAACTACTATAAGCTTTTGTGGCAACCATTTTATAAGAAAAATAGCCACTGCAGCTAATTAATCACGAATCCACACCATGTGCCACAATATTTTACATTTTATCGTATACACTTCAATAAGAACTTTGCCCTTTTAAATTAAATCCATCCAATATGATTGTTAACTTATTTCCGCCTCATTGCGCTTATGTGAGATCAACTAATATTTCTCTAGGTCCTAAAAAATAAAATGAGTTACAGTAAAATAACTCGCATTATATTTGATTTTCAACAATCATTACCACTTTAGCTATAGGTAAGCAAAACACGGTTTCTCATTTTTTTGGGCACTCCTCACTTCACTATGCAAAGTTGCATATTTGAAAGAATATTTACAATCTGGAACCGAATCACGAATCATTTTAATTTTAGTAATATTCTATACACATTTGCAACAATTATTATGTGAATTTCTTCCTAGGCAGTTCATTCAGTCTCGTCATATCAGCTGCTTCTCTGCCCAAAATTTTTGGGGGAAATAGAGCAAGAAGAAGGTAGCGCACAAGCTTTACAGTCCTATCAACATTATTAGTTTTGCACTTTCACCTAGCAGTTGCCAACTGATTTAACTCTTAGCAGCCAGCCATATTAGGGTTTCTGATCATGGACTATAATTTTTAATGTTATTAATAACAGCTATTACAAGTCAACTGTTATTGTTGTATCAAGTTATTGAAGAAAAGTTTTAAGCCCATCTCTAATTCAAATTTCAATTTATTGCTTACATGCTTTGTTTTGTTCCATGACAAAAACTACCCATTGAATACACTGACTGTACCTGACCCATGCATAAATTTTGTGATGAAACTACAAATAATGAATAGATTCATTTTCCTTGGCTTAATACACATCACCCAATTTTCTATATACTGAAAAACTCATTTCATAACTCCAACACCCCTCTTACTCTCAGAACATGTGCTAGAACAGATGAAGCAGAAACAATCCACCTCAATTTAAATCAAATCAAATCATTCTATGTCAGGATCCAAAAAAGAATGTATGTTGTAGAGCATATCCAACAGAAAATAACAGGTTTAAATCAAAAATTATTCGGCCTTTAATTATTCTCCACAATAGTAAGTGAGGAAATATTCCTATTATGAGAAAACTACAAAAGAACACTTTTGGGTAATATCACTTTCGCTTCTAATGCCTAAGAGAAATCCTAGAAGATTCAAATAGTTTATTTACAAATAAAAAGTAAAAAAATTTTCAATTAGATTTCAGCACTTTTAAAAAAAAATTATTTTTAATAGATTAAATTGTTTTCAAGTAACCCAAATCTATACTAGAAAATATCAGACTCAATGCATTGACACTTTTATTCAAATTGATAAATTAATTTTTTTAAACTCTGAAAATTAGTTTTCCAATAAGAAAATGATGAAATGCTGCTATTTCCACTTACTTTATTATTGTATGTTTAGCTGGGCTTTGACACTCCAAATGATGATAGTGGTACCCAAACTTCCACTAGCCACAAGAATTGAATTAGGTGCCCATGCTACACTGTTAACTTTTGCATGGAACCCCCTCCTTGTTGTGGCAGCTGCAAAAGTAGTAATCTAATATTACTTCTAATTTATTATTTTTCATTAATAGTTAAGAATAAATGGAAATTTATTTTTAAATATAAATATTAAATACACTGGAATAATTGAAATGTACTAATACTTACTGTCTAATCAAAACCACAGAAAGCATTTTTTAAAAAAAAATAAAATAGTATAAACTTGAGTTATATAAGGGTACTATATGTTAATACATTATTCAACTGTCAATTTACCTGGTACTCTGGGAAATTTATATAAAATGACTTTCCTGTTTGCATCACGCTACAAGATACTTATTATCCGGTGAATAAGAACAATCTGTTACAGGTCCAAGATGTTCTAGCTCAGTCTTAGGGGTCAAAGTTGTGCCAGCCAAACTGTACACATGGACCTACAAAACAAGAAAATACATAAAATCTCTTAGCATTTGTTGATTACAAGTTAATCTGGGTGACACTCGAGATCGTGATAACAGATCGACAAGAACTTTACAGTATCTGCTGCAGGAATTCAGTATCAAATATAACAGACCAGCGATGCTGCAACAGCACATATCTTTTGCATTATTTGTAACATTTAAATATTTTAATTCTAATACATTTGAAAAAGGGTTTGAACCTGCAATCACTTTTTCTCTGCACCCAGATTTGGATTCGGGCCCCTCAAGAGTTAGCACATCCGGATGTTACCCCCACGTGACCAGCTGCACAGCTAAAATTAACCTTCCTGACACTTACAAAAGTTGATCATTGCATTTGAAATTTTTCCCAAAATTCAGAGATTTCCATTTATATTATTTCATTTTAATATCTAAAATTAATGAAAAGATTCCATTAAAGAAAAAATATGTCATCAATATTGTAGTTTTGAAAATTTTTCTGCCTGAGTCAAAGTTGACACTTCTCCAACCTGAACATACCTAATTATAATTGCTCAAAATGCATCAAGCTCAGCATTGTGGTTTACTCCCCAAAACGTGTTCCTCAATTAAACAAAATTGTGAAAAAGATAGTGAAGTTAAGAGCACGGATTTGAAATAAATTAGTGTTGCAAAGGAAAGAGTATTTTTAAAGAAGCACATTCAAACCTCACCTTGTTATCTGCAGATCCACCACAGCTACATCCAGAGTTTCAGTATTTACAGATAAAATGATGGTTCAATTCACTGGCAAGGTAGAAACTTTACGCCACTCGGGACAACAGTGATCTGTAAAGAAAACCAATTTGTACTTAAGATAACTTTTATTTGACAATCATGAAATGTTCTTCTGACAGCAAGCATTTATACCTCTTTACAGATGCAGTAACAATAGTATCATTTTTTATATCCATTCCTCTAGGTTGAAAAACCAAGTTTAATGTCAACAGAGGGTAACTTTTAGTACCAATGTCTATCTGTTGACACTATCATCAATTCCACAAGTATACAGAAAGCCACGCTTTCATTCCATTGATTTGATTTCCATGCCCAACTCCTTGAATTCTATCATTTTCACCTGAAAAGAAAAATAAAGTTTCCAGAATAATAATTAATAAAATATCCAAGATCAATAAAATCATTCAAGCCTGAACATTTATCAGTTTTCCCCAGAAAACTTCCAATGTAAACTAATCTGAACTGAAATTAAGATTGTTCCTGTGAATACTAAAGAATGAAGACTTACTGATAAAAAAACTGACAGGCTTCAAAGTATTATTTAACCACAGACATTTAATTCCATATAAGATTATTTTCAAACACAAAGATCAACTTAAGCTTTGAATTAGACTATTAGGAATACAAATGTGTTTCTAGCCAAAAAGTAGGTTTTGGAAGTGATTATATGGGATAATAGTGCAACGCAGCGATCCGCAAAATTTTTTTCCCCATGAAATTGTTCCTTTTGTTGACCACTAGAGACACTTACTTTTTGGATGCACCTCATAATAAGCATAGTTAGATAGTATATGAACATAGGTATATAATTTTTAAATTGGGACTCGTGAAATTAAAACCAACAGTGTTTAACTCTGCATAAAAAATGTCCCAATCGGGGTGGTGCATCTCAAAAAATTATCGCTTTCTTTCTATTCAATTTTGCTTGCCCCTTACTAAAATAATAAGCTGTTGGTCGGTGGCTTAGATCACAAAGGCAGAAGTTAGAGGATCTCGGGCCTAAGGTGAGGTTCGAGTCCCGCCCCAGGCATGGTTGCATTTGTGTTCATCCTTTCACCCCATATTATCACCTTTGCTTCATCTCATATTTACCATAATGTAACTTCAATAGCGGTCGCTAATGATCAAGACGCTATACGACTTAAATAATCAAAAAATCCAATAAACCCTATATGTACTACAACCTCTTTGATTTTAACAGCTTTGGTTATTTCAATATTTGATGCAATTCTGAACTCATGGATGTAATTTCATTTGTGGGAGTCTATTCCTGGCTTTGAAATCTCAGATAAACTCTCCTTGCTTCAAGGTTGAGGGTTTATCAACCATTTCAAAGACGCAATGGGATTACCTATGCTAATATCACTGAAAATTGAGACAATATTTTTTTATCAAATAAATATCAGTTAATTTAATATTAAAGAAATTAAAACAGAATATACAAATTTGTATGTTCATATATTTTACATCAAATAAATTATATTTTTGCAAATTTTCATTGTAATTTGTACAGAGCTAGAATTATTTATGAATAACCCCTTGTTAAAAATTCGCTTTTAAAACTATGAAAGGCCACTTGAATATAGTCTTAAGTTTTTAATTGTGAAAAGTTCAATTCATAGTTTTAAATATTTACATATTTAATTAGATTTTTGCAAATTTTCAGATTTCACAAAATTTGTTAAGATATAGAATTATTAGGAGTAAGAGAAATTTAATTTTTCATACAATAATTCAAAAGCACTAATAACAACTTCTAAATGACTATGAATTTGAATTTTCTTGTATCACTCCAATGTTAAACAATTTTAAATGATATTAAGGGATACTTCTGAAACTTGAACAGAACCTTACTTAAAAACAATCCACAGAACATATGATAGATTAACGTGCTTGGTTATACAAACAAACAGTTATCTGGCTGAAAACATTTGGAGTTGAGAACGTTTGAGAATAAGATTACGGTTTAATTGATATGCTTAATTAACTTTAGACAATTATTTTAGTCTTTTCTACAAACTATAGAAATTAACAAAGTAAAACATTTCGCATTCTAAACTGCTCACTTTTGCACTCCTACAAAGCAATTTTTTATGGTTTGCCTTTGTATTTTCTTGGACTAAATTGATATCAATAAAAATTAAAATATCACAAGTTAAAGTTTTTTAAGAGTAGATTTTAACTTGATATAAAATAGCTGGGAGGAACAACATCCACCTTGTCAACAGGAAAATAGTTAGTGAACCATAGAGCATTGGAAAACATTTTATTTGGATCTTGTCAGCACAAGTCAAATAAGGAACATTTAATTGAAAAATTATCATTTTTGAGATTCAACTAATACATTATTGGATATTAAGAATATATAAAGGCATGCTTCTGTCTCTGAGGCTTTAAGTGCCCAAATATTTTAGGAAAATGATTAATGACGAAAAAATACTGGGAGGTTACTGGGAAAATATCATGAATATATTACCACTATTTGCATCCCAACAGTAATATGTCCATCATGCAGCAGTGTAGATTGTACTCTGTCAGGACTCAGAGCCAAAACAGTAATGGGCTTATTGTGACTTGAAGAATATAAGAATATTTTCCAATGTTATTTAACCTCACAGAAAATCTAGAAAGCAATTAAAATATATTCTAGCTTGTTACCTTAAAATTCTAAGTGGTTTATTAGGATTGTTAAATCAAGATAGGTAATAAAACCACCGACTGAAAAGTCAATAAATCCCGACCCTGCCACAAGCATGATACCTGAGAATCAAAAATACAATATGTGTCAGAAGACAAGAACATTCCCATCCATTATTAATACAAACATGCATAACATTATAATTGTGAGTTTTGAAACAGACCTATGCAGGAAAAGAGCAGGAAATAGACAAGAGAATCTTAAGAAGTATCATAAAAAGTAATCTTACATCAGTATATAAACATTTGTTAATACATCTATCTACTAGTATTTTTTCAGGACCTTTACCTGTTGATCTTCAACTTGAGATCCCATAACAAATTCAGAAATCAGACTTTGGTTCTACATCCCATAGCCTGCACGCCTTATCACCTGAAGCAGTCAGCAACTGTGCACCATCTGGTTTCAAGCCACCTGCAAATATTAAGTACATCACACAACTGTATTAAAAACTAAATATTAAATAAGTTGGGCATGATTAAGATGACAAAAAAAAAGGGGGGAAAAAAAATTAAAAAACTGTTGGAAGGCAACCCAATTGCAAAAAAAATATTTTGTAATTAATAGCGAAGAATAGGAGGTTCAAGTTTTATCAGGAAAAACAATGCATTAAAATGACATAAGCAGTATTGTACATGTTGAATAACAATGAAACTAAAAATGATATACGATGTACATTGAAATAAATAAGCTCAAATAAAGAAGTAGTTTATGAATTTGAATTTTAAAGGAATTCAGGTACTATTCCAATGTTAAAGGAATTGGGTAATAGTTTATTATCCCCTCTAAAAAAATTGTAAAAAAATTAAGTATTTAATAATTTTCTATCAACATTTTATTGTCAAGTTCACACAAGACACTATCTTGGAACATTTCAAAACCTTTCCAATTGCCAACACCTGCAGCTTTTACTCAAATAATAAAGAGAGAGAGAAAAAAACAAAATTAAAATGGACATTGAAATTTATGTTCATAATCAGAAGATTCAATCTCAAAATCATAATTGAGAATTAGAAAAATTAAAATGTACCCTGGGTAGAATATCTTCCGATTCCCCTATGTCCAGTTTATTTCAGACATCTAAGTGTAACCCCAAACGGGAAATACACAATGAGGGTGCCATGATTTTCCACAGCTAATACTTACAGCATATACACACCTTTGTCCCAGGAGATCCGATCTCTGCAATCAGATCTGCTGAAGCCCCATCATACAGGAACACTTTTACCATCAAACCCAGAGAAGAAAAAATGACTACCACTGGGAGAATATTCACAGCTTGAACAAAGCGAGTGTGTTCCTACAAAATTACAAAATTATGGTAAACAAAAATCAAACTTATGTAATAGCGCACTACTTTAGTTTACTACATATTGTATTATGTGGTATTTAAAATACTGTCCAAAAGCCTCAATATAGCCTCTACACTTTGTGTAATCTACAAACTGCTTGGTCATTTTGAATTTAAAGGAGGGCCTTTAAACACACCAAAAGGTATTATCTTCACTGCCAGTAATAATTGAATGGCCGTGATGGATAAAATCTAGAGTTCATAGGTTTTGATTGACTAGAAATTTCCCCCCAAGACGTCGTTTCAGCCATAAAGACATACTAAATCTGAATAGCAGAAAATAGTCGTAACAATAAAATTTTCGGGAATTGCAATGTACACATAGTTCCACAACAGTTTCAATTATCAAGTTCAATCAATATTTTTAAAAGATGAAATTTTCCCAAACATTGAAAAAAATTACAGACACATAAAAAACATAGATTACTTATATTGTAGATACCTGGTCATTTATTTATTGTTGTTTTATTTGTTTTTTAAATTTTATTATCATTTTCTTAATCAATGCACATACATCATTTTCTTAAAATGTTTATAAATTGTACCATATATTCCAAAATAATGTAAATTTGATTTTGTTGGATTTGAAGAATTACCTCTCTGCCTTCACCAACAACTACAATTTTTTGGCTGTCTGGTGACCAGAAATATCTTTTGATAGGTCCACCAATTGGTTGAAATTCATTTTTAACAGATTTTCCCTTTTGTTCACTTATCCCAAATTCTGATTTTTCCTGATTGATCTGCAAAAAAAGTTATACAATATGAAAAACATGGGTTACTCATCACTTATAATACATCAACATCTATTAATGATGAAAGCTTACCACAGCCCGCAATATAGAATCCGTTTAGGTGAATACTTAGCAACATTAGTAGCACAAGAATGTTCAGTGTATATATCAGAAATGGCCGGATTCTGAAATGTAGAGAAAACGAAATATTCTATTAATAACGCAGTGAGTGTAATGCCAGCTACCAGAAATCATACCAATTATGCCAACAGGAATGACAACAGAAGAAAAGTTTTAGAAATAATGCACAAACAACATTTAAGAATTGAAAGCAAAATTAACATACATGTTAACAGATGATAATTCAACAGAACTTCTTTCTCACAGAGATATAAAACATATATTGACATAGACAAGAACTCATTATGGCTATAAATCAAAGTGAAAAGAAAAACCAAGAGGGCCATAATTAACAGACTCCACAAACATAATTGCAAAGGTTTCAATACATCTGTAGATACATCCAGGATTAATGAATTAACTAGACACTCAAGGAAACACCACCAATGGCACCACACACACTTTCCAGATTCATTAAAATGGATTTCTGGGAAGTGGGTAGAAACCTGGGATCAAGGAGGAAGAAAGCACACAAACATCAGGTTTGGAAATTAAAAAAACAACAATAAAAAGAAAATAAAATTTCTAGTTTTACAAAACTGATGCCTTACCTCTATATTTCTAATAATAACATATTCCATTTGTGAAAAGGGAAATTTTTTTCCTTGGATCACCTCCCAAAACAATAGGTTGACCACGCTGGGTTCTAGGCAAAGTGGCATAAATGCTTTCTTGAAACAAAAAAATAAAAGATTAGAGATACTAGAATACAAAATATTTAATGCGAATTAACATCCCTTGTCAGGTTCAATAATTGTCTCAATAACAAAATACTTCGGGAGGAGAAAACCATGAAGAAAAAAAAACAAACACCATGCCCATTTAATTAAATAAATTTGATTATAGAACACAAAGTCTGAAGCAAACAACAGCAGTGTACAGGGAGTACGCTGTCATCTTATATCACACACATTCTGAACGAGATAGATTTTTTTCACACACACTTTACAGCCAAATAAGGATTATTGGAGCTGAAAACGTCATCCACCGTGAGGAATTACATCGCCCTCGAAACCGCACGTCGATTACCAGAATACATTTCAGAAATTTTATTACTGATGCCAACCAGATTGAAGACACAAATGATGTTTTACGACAAAAGCTCTAATTTTATCACGGAAATGGGTGAAGAAAATGATATTAATATCAAATGTCATATCCGAACAACACCGGCAAAACAGGCTACATGTTTGTTCCAGAAGTTAAAACAAAACGAAAAGAAAAGATATGAAACTCACTACTTGAATAAGACATCTCGATGAAATTTAAATTCACAACCAGGGTTTTACTTCCACTCTTCTGCCAGATGTACCAACTAAATAACCCGATATTTACGCCCACTTCCCGTTCGACCCAGATCAGACGCGCCACCTCCTTCCCCTTATTGGGAAAGATGAAATGGTCATTTCCACTAGAGAGAAGCACTGATGCAAGAAGGGGGAGGGGAGAGAAGGAAAACACTGGCTACATCCCCCCTAAGCAGGTGTTTCAGAGACGGGATTTCACGAACCTAGCGTAAAACATTGTTCCAGCGCAATATTCAAATAAAACCCCATGTCTGTACGGGAATTAAAAAAATGAAAAAACAAACTTTCGGAAACTTTGCACCTGCGGGGTGAATCTGTATACTAATGCATGCTTTCTTGCCAGTACATGTCACACCGGACTGATTTTCTAACAAATTTCTGATGTCCAAACTGTACTTTATTCATTTCTTTCTCTCGGTGTTGTTGAGAAAAAAAAAGTATGAAGAAAAAGTATCATTACTTTGAAAATACTGTCACCAAATTTTATAAAATTTTATGAAGAAAAATTTTAATTTCTAAAATTCGCTTCCACTACAGATAAACTTTTCACTAGTGTTAAAAAAAATTGAATAAAATGTTTTAAGAGAATATTGTTTTACAATAAAAAAATAAACAAATATTATATAACATTTAAATTTAGAGTGTCATTACAATCAGCATACATGTAATTTAAAAAGAATTTTTTTCAGTACTTTGTCCTCTTCTTTCATTAAAACAAAGTGAAACTCCAGAGTTTAGTAACAATAGACTCAGTAAGTAGTGCAATGCGATTTCTGGCAGCTGTACTGGCTACCTTTTTTGGAACAGATCTGAATGAAAAGTACGAACGTATCCAGAAAAGATTTTCCCCCGCATACCATTAATGACCACTAATACAGTTACAGTTTGAGCTTTAAGGAACCAATTATAGTAATAGTTTATCTTAAATGCATACCAATAAAATTACTCAAAGTTATAAAATGGATTTCGAAAAAATCTACTTTTTACCGAAAAGGTATTAAAAAGGTTTAAGGGTCACAAATTTAGGGTATGTATACGTCATAATATGGAATTATTCGTTTAAAGTTCTGTCCGTTGTTTCGAAACTTTGTCGGAACACCCAAAAGTCTCATTTTGATTCGTCCCTTTTTGGGTATTGGTGTGGCGACTAAAAACTTCTAATTTTACTCAAGTCCTACACTATAATTATATGTATATTCTGACCTGCATATTTCATTGGGCCTAGGACCTATGACTAGTATGTTTAATCTTAACCACTCCAAACACTGCTCTGAAGTAAAACTATTTTTACCGTTTTGAATAAAAATGGCACATTCAGAGAAAACTACTGCATATGGAAACTACTGTACATAGAAAACAAAAACGAAATTTGCATATCGATTGTATAACTTTGTGTCTAATCTCAATCGTTTTCGGTTTTTTGCTAAAAAAACAAAATTTTAAAAGTTTTACTCCCTTACTTTATTTCGACAAAATTTGCAGTACATCTAGTACATCACCCTGCTTTACAGCAGAATCATTGTAGAGAATTAAATATCCAAAAAAATAATTATTATTTGCTATTTTATCTTTAAATAAAGAATTTTTTTTAGAATTCAACCTTTTGGGAGTTTCCATTAGATTTTGCGTACCCAAGCAAAGTTTTGGGAATACAACATTTTCCTTTATTTTATATTTAAATAACAAAATATACTAGTTAGATCCAACTCACAACACCGGAGAGGTGGCTCAGGGGAATTTATCTTTAGAGCATCACAGCGGTGCCTCTAACCGAGAGGTTCTAGGTTCGTGTCCGAGGTAGCAGGATTTTCGAAATAGCTTGCTAGTAAGGGCGAATTCAATCGCTGTCTGGAGGAGCATCAGCAAACGTCTGCTTTCAGGTACTTTCCGTGGTTTCTCCGATAAACACCGACAAATGCCGGAGCAGTACCTAATGAAGGGACCGCGGGGATCTTTCCTTCCTCTTCCTTGTTCTATCCTCACCCCTTACTGACACATACTACACTTACATGCACTACATACTACAACTACATATTGAAGCACATGCCGAGACCGGTCAAGCTATATCGGAAGATTCATCTATCAATAAAAACACTACGACACCCATAGACCGATGTTTTAACAAAATATGATGTAAAAGAATATCGATAAATTAACACTTGTTTCACGTTATTGCGCAATACCTTCGGAGAAAATTAGGATCCAGTATTTTGTTACTTCTCACTAGGGAACGGATTTTCTGTAAATACACATTTTACAGGAACAAGATATCTGCATTCACTAATTTTTTTTAGACTTAACATGACATTCTCCTCCTAACATCCCACCCCATCTGCTTTGGAACCCGTAGTCTGAATCAAGGATGAGCGGATGTAGTGTGAAGCAGAAGGAACTTCAACCACGTACTCGTGTTTCATAGACCCCATGCATAACTTGATAAACAATTCAGATCATTGTCTTATCCCTTTTCGGGATTGGGGGGAGGGGCTTGTGCTCCCTTTATCCCCTCTTCTATCACAGATTACACGGTAGTATTCATTTGAGAGCGGCCCCTAGTAAACAACATTGTATATACTACGAAGTATTATATTTTCGGATGACACAACGAATAATTGCTTCTGTACATGTAGAACTTTCTTTCGGCTCTCTGAATCCATATAAAGATGGGATCGGCAACGTACTGTGCACAAAAAAACGCTTGAAATATGGAATTTTTAAAAATTATAACGAATTTATTTCATATATTTCCTATTTTCCATACATAATTTAGAAAAATTAAGTACATGTATATGTACATATTTTGCATTTTTATTACAATAAATTCCGTTCCTTTTCACTATAGTGATAGAAGGTCCTGATAATTTATATACTAAAAATTAGGAAAAAAGAGGTACATTTATAGTATTATAAATGTACAGAAATGTGTAGTAAAAAATAAAAATATGTAAATTAATAACATTATACCAATTCTTTTTATTAATATACTTATTAAATTACTTATTATTGATACATTCAGGGTTAGGCAAAATACTTTAAATTTAGTATTTAAATTCTTCCTAAATAAGTATTTAAATAAATATTCAAAAGACATTAGGTTTTGAATAGCTAAATACATAGTATTTAAAATACTTAAAATACTCAAACTACAGTAAATATAATATTTTTATTGTTAATTTTATTGCAATATTTATTGTAATTGACAATTACAATAAATTGACAACTAATTGAGAGTCATAAATGTCATCAGAAAACGGTCGTTCAACTGGCCGGATGAACGTATATTTTTTTATTTATTTATTTTACGTCAAAAGCAGAAACTGCGTATGACGTGCTATGGGGAAAGTAATTGTGTACATTTTCAAAATTCTGTGATCCCTAACTAAGTCATATACTATTTAAAAATTTGGGAGGGAAAAAAAGCTCCCATGTAATAAAATATATTTTAAAGGGAAAAAAAGGCAAAAAATTTTTTTATCCATGTTGCCCTCGAATAATATTTCCTACCCGCGACAACATGGAACGATAATTGAATAATTGTATTTCCACTGAATTCTAGAAGACTGCACAGAAAATGAAGTTACATTTATGACCAGAAGCAAAACAAGGCTATCTCAGCATTTGCTCAATGGATCAGGGAAACGGGATGAAAAACCTGATCGAGATGGGTATTGACTGGAGGCTGCAATACAATACTTTTTACAGGTTGTTTATACACATTTATAGGTTCAAATGTTAAATAATGCATTATGTATCATTGTTTAAATTAATGTTACTTTTCTTGTGATGCTCAGTATAGTTCTAATTGTATAGAAACAGTTATGCAGCAGAAACGATTTCACTTGGGATTTAAACTTTTCATTGAATTTAATCGTTTAATGTCATCTGGCAAAGTGTTGTAAAATAATGTACATGTATTGTATGTGAATTTTTGCAATGGGCTGTTGATACTGTCACCTGATGAATATGATTTCTACGTCGAGTGTTATAGTAATAGACCGGCATTGTTTGAAAATATATTCCCGCCCTGAAGTCATTTTTGACAAAACCACTGATTCGTAAATAAACAGACACGGTAACGGTAGAATTCTAGATTAATGAAGAGAGGCTTACATGAATCACGTGGGTGGAATTTGGTTATTATTCGTACAATCGTTTTGTAATCTAAAAGTCTGGGAGCTATAAGATGTATTTCCCAGAATATTATGCCATATCTCAGGCGGAATGAACATTCGCGAAGTATACACAACGAGCAGTATGAAAGCTGACTGAATTTGCAAGAATTCTGAACGCGTAGCATAATGAACTTAATTTTATGTTCAATTCATTTAAATGGACGTTTCATTTAAGGTTTGACTGAATTGAGAGACCTAAAATTTTGTTGCCTTAACATCAGTCACCGTTCATTTTCAATGGAGCACAGAATTGTTTATTTGAAATGGAAAACTGCATCGTAAACTATACTTCGATTATTTAACGTGGCACCTCAAGGTCACGAGCTGGAAGGAGAAGTTCACTTTGTCATCCAATCGGTAGCTCCAAACCAAAAATTGAAATCGTAACGAAGATCCCTGTTGAATGACAGTGTCCTCTTCGTCCAACTCGTGGCCTTGAGGCGTCACGTTAAATAAATCGAGTATAGTGTAGGGCCGAATTTAGAGAGGTGGAGGCCAGTGGACACATTTGGTGGGGGCCCTATAGTAGAGGTACAGCACTGATACATTACAAAATTATAAAGCTATTTTAATATATATTATTTTTACATATATTAATCACCTTTACAGAAGAACTTTCCGCGCTTTTCTCATCGCAAAATTGTTAATCAAGTCGTCAAATTTAACATTCTTAAAATATTGATATTGCTGGTCAAAACGCGAGATCATTGAGGCGTTGTTGGGCCATTGTCGTTCGCAATCTGTTTTTGCACTAATTTTAATTTTGAAAATGATCTTTCGGCTGTGCTATTAGTGATCATCAGAACAAGATACATTTTTAAAATTCCTCAACTTAGTAAAAGCGTCCTGTACCTGTTTTTCAATTATCACTGTGTACATTACATGTTCACGGCTAAAATATCTGTCTTTTTCTTCTGAAAATTTTTGTAAAATTTGTGAATTGAACAAGCTTGACTTGAAGATTTTCGTCGATATCGTCTTTGTAAATCTTTCATTTAATAGTCTTGTTTGTTCATCAGTTAATTTGACTTCAATTGCTCGAGTCTAGCCAGAAAATCAAAACGTGTAGAAACCAATTCATGCGCAGAAAGTCGATCATCCAACGACGCTAAACTGGTTAAATCACAGGAAGGTTATTTCAACGTAGAAATCACCGAGACGGTGAAAGGGCCACTTCCGGTGCGTGTCTCTAGTCCAATGGGATTAAGAGAACATTTCGACATGCATCCTGGAGATCTCAATGTTAAGTCCCAGCCTTTTTCCCTTCCTGATTCCTCATAGTGTGAAAAATTTCACGCGTTTTTTTTCTTTGATGAGAACATCGAGCGACTTACGAGCTGCAACTGCGGTATTAAAATAGAGATGGGAATTTTGGAGCAATTTGTCTGTTGCGCTTACTCTGTTCAATATGTCGTTCCAAAAGAAAGCATAGGTACCAATTTCTAATTTAAACATTTATTATGAAAGTCTTACATTAGACTTGAGTTTTAGAATGTTCGCCTACCATCTCAGATATCAGTGTTTGTTTTATTTCGGAATACTATTTATAAGGATTAATATTTAACGATGTAATGTTATTTCAAAGAATGCTAAAAATCGAAAAACTTGAAACAGATAATGAAGAAATGACACAAATAAATTTATAATTATTTGGCATTTTATATTTTTAATGCAAGTATTAAATACATTTATAGTCTAAATATTATCTAAATATTCTGGAACCATATTGCAACGCTTATTATAAATTACTTATAATAAAATGTCAATCGTAACAAATATCCGAATTTATAAACAATTTGGGTGCCAGGAAAAGGTTACACTTGAATGTCTGATTATCTGCTACTGTATTCGGATATATTACAAATAAATGTAAATCCCCTAGCTCGGTAGATGGGTTTTTATGAAATAATTGCTGCTACTTACTCCGCAACTAATAACTCAATCTGCATCCATACAGTAGAGTGGCGAGGAATCTGGAAAATAACTGAAATGTCTACTCAAGGATTGCATGTAGTGGCAAATAAGAATCAGCTTTCTTTTCAAACTAATTATAATTTATTATGAATGCCAAAAGTTATCAGACTATCATTGATTATTACAAGTTATTGTTAGGTCACGACCATTTTTCTGGGTTATTACAACAGCATTTTAGAACTTAGATAATATTTCCTAAGAGATGACTCGCGTGGAACTTCATATTTTTATATTATGTTGGTTAAACTGATAAATGTTGGAGTTTGAAAATGAATGTTGGCGGTATGACAAAGTCAGTGTGAAAATTCTTTCTTGTCTTCATCTTTTGACTGCATTTACTGAAGAAGATTTGAATAGTTTTTCCTCACATTTTCTACACTTTTGCACGCGCGTTGCAGTGCTTCTATGTTGCAAGAAATATTTTTTGCACAGTTTACCACCTTTCACAACACTGGCAAAACATGATTTCCAGTCCGCCGTGAATCTTTTCCATAAATCCACTTCTTAGCAACGCACTTCTTGAAACATTCTCCTCTTTGGCATTGTAGCAATCATGCTTAACAGGGTCGGCGAATTTACTGATCTGGCATGCACCAAACGTCGAAACCAATACTAAACATCGAAGAAAACTTCGCCTATCTTGTGTAATGCTACCTTCTAAAAGGAAAGATGCGGAAACGCTTCTTTTGAATACAGTTGTATTCTTTGGTAAGAAACAGATAGCCTCACTAATCATTGCGAATATCGGAAAGACGAGAGCAATTTCCTCATCTCTTTGAACGCCCTGATGGCCTTCAGCGAGGCGTAACCTGCAAACCTACATAAGGTAACCTGCAATGGTGTCAAATTCTCACACGTCTCTAAGCGGTTTGCTTGTAATACGTCCCAGCTCGACGTGTTACAGGCAAGAACATGCGGCACAGAGCTCCTAGATCAAGGACGCCTTGGTAGATTTTATGCGATTGTTACTTCTGCTTGTTAAAAATTACCCATCAGTGATTTCTCAAAAATTGTAGATTGTAAGACTGTAGGAAGCAAAATACAGTGAACAAAAATATTAAAAATGCAGAAAATTCAATATAGGCCCTCATAGGTTCTTAACGCTCGATTACGTCAATATTCCAAATAGACATTTGGCAGTATACTCCGCATTAGCCATTTCTGAGGTAAACATTGATAATGGGGTAAGTTTCCTAAAAATACATTCAAAGAAATAAAATAAGCAAAAATGGCATTGCCTGGAACTCTAGCTATAAGAAATAAACGCATTTTTGTTGTTTGATAATTGTACAGCATTTTAATGATTTTATTTATAATTTAAAATAAGAATTTATGATTCCACAGTTGAAAGGGGTATTTATTTTGTTTCAATGAGGTTCATTCATCAGAATGAAACAAAAAGGAACTATCTCGTAATTCATCTGTATTTGAAGCATTTCCTTTAAAATAACTCTATGTTATGTCATACATCTCTAAATATCAATACATCTCTAAAATATGTCCAAAAACTCTAAAAATACTGCAATTAGAATAAAAATAAATTAATTTAAATAAAAAATTAATTTAAAAAATACGTATTTCAAATAGAAGTATTTAACATTATCTAACCCCGTTTACACACATCTGTAGACTAAAATATAAACACCAAAATTAAACAATATACTCCTTTATCCTATTATTAACAACGATCTCGTAACAATTAGGAAACAAATATTTGCCCAAATTTTCAGCAATGAAACTTCTTTTCCTTTTATTTTGTAAGAGGGCCTGTACATAATAGCACCAAGTGGCTGCGACATAAGCTAGATCAATTGTAGAGAAAATCGTCTGAACGGCTTAGTCGCTAGCGTTGTCCACAGACAGACGTTTCGAATAATCGATTTTTCGGTAACAAGAATCATCAAGGATCTATGTTCATTAAGCTCTGATTGCGAAAATTGCAAAGTTCAAAATATTTTCGGAGTCTTCCTACAAATAAAACATTAAAGATAGAAATTTTTCCTTTAATGAAATCTGTTCCAAATATAGATTTTAAAATAAGGTGATGTACAATTTGTCGAAAATTTGAGTATTTTCGTGTAATCTATGAAATACGGCGAGAAAGCATGTGCTACTTTACATTACTAGTTAGAATAGACATTAATTTAAATGTTATTAAAAGGAATGACCCATTTTTACACATTTTCAAAATTTTTCGTCGATTTCGACTAATAAGTCATTTTTTGCCTTTCCCTATCATTTTAAAGGTTTTCGCTGATTCCATTGATTTCACATTTTAATGGTACTTTCTTCAAATAATATTTAGAGATGCAACAAGTGTTATCCATAGAATTCCTGGAGAAGCCTATTCGATTTCTTCGCTCAGAAATTGTAATGTCCGCAGCTGTATTTAATCTAGGTTACTGCGACGTCTATCAGTGCGATTGTCTCAAGAAGGCTCTGAGACCTTAATCCAGTAATATATCAAACGGCTTGAGTTGTTCATCTGAACTGGTTTTGATAAAAATTTACGTCTTTTTCTTTGCTTTTCAGGCAATTTCAAAACATTTTATGAGCATTTTATGATCATTTTGGTGATGTTTTTTATGTCACCAAAATCTGCCTCCCTTAGAGTATATAATGTCCCACTATTTTAGTACGGTATTTCTACTCTCTGAGATCAAGCCGCCAAGGTACAAATATACAATCTGGAGCAATACCACGAATTTCACAAGATAATTTTGAAAAAGTAAAATGTGACTACCACTGATGCTCAAGTTTGAAATATCTAAAACTTTATCAATATGTACTTCATTTTAATCATGATGAGAAGGATTTCTTAAGAGAAGAGTATGACTTTATTTCTGTAGATTTTGATTTTTTAAACCATTCTGAAAAACGCTTTGTATTCACTGAGAAAAGTTTCCGCTCTCACATTTGAAAAGTCTCTCTGTAATAATAAAATACTGACAGTAGGGAAATTGGTCGATAATTTTGAATTTACTTTTGTTGCCTTGTGAAGAACAGCTTAATCTAGTTGTTTTGAAAATATCTAGAAATGTTCAACTGCCTACAATGCATAGAATATTTGAGTTTGACGAGTGTAGACCGACGCACGAGATAATGGCAGGTGCACAAGACTTGAACAAACAAACAATCCGGAAATTCATCTAAATCGACTTAATATTTCTTTTACTTTCTCGCTACATGGGAAGAGAAAATTTGTACGTTGCGCGGAAAAACGGCGAATTTCGGCAGAAAACTTCTGGGCCTCAAGCAAATCAGATGTTCATTTTTTTCTTGGGAAAGTACTGAACATTTCCTTGAATTCACGAGCACCTGTGAACCGTTTGCTGTAACAAAACAATTATTTAACGTAACCACTCTAATGCTGGTTTTCGTGTTGTCATTCCGAGCCACCGAAAGTTTTGGTTTTGGGGTCTTTTTAAAACTTTGGGCTCAGATTTTTACTTCGCTACGGAGAGAAAGATAGTTATGTATCGCTGCGCAGAAAAACTCATTACAGGGCCCAGGTAACGAAAAGTGGAAAAATCCAGTAGCTAAATTTAGAAGAAAAAACTTTCAACACGTAGTGTAGACAGAATATATATTTCGTGCGCTGCTGATACAAAAACAAACAAAACAAACAAACGAATGACGACATTAAACGTTTCTGTCCACCTGTCCGTCCGTCTGTGGACAACGCCAGCGGCTAAAACCGTCACCGATTTTCTTCCAAAATTTACATTCTCAATTAATCTGGAATATGTCGCGGCCTTTGGAACTTGAAACTGATATTTTAATTTTGTGTGGGTAATTTCTTACACGAAGCCCTGGGACATTTCTTAAAATTTAAAGAAAATGGCTCCATCGTTTTTTATTAAATTTTGTTGTTGAATAGTGTGAACAATGTTTAAGAGAATGGTGCAGGTTTCATGTTCGCTGAAAACTTATTTTCGAAAAAAAGCAAAAGTTCAAAACTTTTCGGCGACATCCTACAAATTACATATTAAAGACAAGAACTTTTCCCTTCATTAAATTGTTCGTTAAAGATAGATTTTGGAAATAAGGTCATGAATTAAGGTCAATTTGTCAAAAATGTGAGTACTTTTCGCGTTATATTATGAAAATACGAACGAGAAAGCATGTGCTGTTTTTAGCACCACAAGTTTATAAATTACATTTATTCGAAGAATTGGTCGCCCTGACCGGGATTCGAATCCTGGCCTCCCGGTTTACACCCACACGCTATAGCCACTAAGCTACCGACACAACCAATCCTTTGAACATATTTCAGGCTATGCATATCACCAATATATACAGGATGTCCGGGGAGGAAACAAGGAAATTGAAAAATACGCCCCTAAGACAATTTTAAGTATATTTTTGTCTAATAAACTACTTGGATATTTTGAATGGCTGAGCTGCAATAAGCACTCAAACGTTGGTCTAAAAATGCTTTCTAGGCAAAATTTGTATTGCAGAAGCATAGAAACACTCCAGAAACATGTAAATTGTCCATTATTTACAGAAGAAATGAATATATTAGTTCAGAAGAAAATTCAACTGAGAAATAAATAAAGCAGTCGAATTGTAAAATTGATGCTTCTTTAATTCTGGTGATAATTTTTCTTTGAACTCAGGGTCAATACTGGGTCAATTTTCTAATTCAATTTCAAATGTCAATTGTCTGATATGTATTCGGGCAATTGAACAAGTTATGACATTATAAATTACAAAATAAATTAAACTACATAATAAATTAAAATATGAGTTCATCATGATGTCAATCATCCAAAGGAAATTTTAATTAGAATTACTCTTTAAAAATGATTAAATCATGAAGAATAAGGTTTGAAGTATTTTACATAATAAGTAAACATAATGCTCGTTATTGAAAACTTCATTTACTCTAACATTATCAAATTAAGTAACCATATTTCTCGATTATTCATCACTTCTTCTTATGAAACTGGTCCACTTACTCGTATAATAAGAAAAAATGAATGAAGAAAAGTATTATGTAACAACTTGTTACACAGTCATTCTAATGAACTCCAACTCTGTAAACATATTCATCTTTCTGCGCAATGCAAGTAGGTTCGTATGGCGGCATATTACCGCGGCAAATTATAAAGGCTAATCATTTAATAATGAATATTAAATTTAATAAATGGTTATGGTAAAGAATTTACAGAAAACCTTAATTTATGTATTTGTGAAAAATTATCTCGAATCAACTTCAAATTAAACGTAAAACAACTTGTATTTTGAAAAAAGTGTACATGAAATATAATGGTCTAATATTGAAGATCTGATTGCATGAGAAAAAACATTTTTAATAATGTAGATGAGACAGGTGTCGAAAAAATTTCGAACTATTGAGCAAAACATTAAAAGAAAAAACATTTTATAAATTTTCGGTAAAATCTCGAAAATCCTCATTGGGACTTCATGTAAGTACCTACCACCAAAATTGAAACATCCATTTCCTAATTTGCAGGGCCTTGAGGAGGAGGTTAGGTGAGGATCGCTGAATATCTTTTTTCTCTTCTCTCACCGGCACAGGTGTTCAGGGCATCAACTGATTATCAAAAGGGCCACAGGCCGAGCGCGATCTTTCCTTCCTTCCTTGTCCTATTCTCACACCCTGCTATTACTCCCACTCCCACTATACTATCACACTTGCCGGGAGCAGTCGGGAGTTTAGAGCTTGTCCCAGCTGGGGCGGTGCTCTGCTGTTGGAAGGTACCTGGTCGGGAAAATCACCGTAAGCCGACGTAGGTCAGCACTCGGATCTTCGCCATCCAGATGGGGAAAGATCACCGCCATCTCCTGGGATGAAAAAATGCACTAATCTTAGAGGACTAATGACCTTAGCAGTTGACGCTCCTGGAATCACTAATTAATCAATCAAACCGACGGAAGGCTGGGGGGAGGCGGAGGCGGCGGGGAGGCGGGAGGCGCGGCGGGGAGGCGAGGCGGGTGGGGAGGCGGAGGCGCGGAGGCGGAGGCGGTGGGAGGCAGGGAGGCGGCGGGGAGGCGGAGGCGGTGGGGAGGCGGGAGGCGGCGGGGAGGCGGAGGCGGCGGGGAGGCGGGAGGCGGTGGGGAGGCGGAGGCGGCGGGAGGCGGAGGCGGTGGGGAGGCAAGGGAGGCGGCGGGGAGGCGGAGGCGGGGAGGCGGAGGCGGTGGGGAGGCGGAGGCGGGGAGGCGGAGGCGGCGGGAGCAAGGAGGCGGTGCGGGGAGGCGGAGGCGGTGGGGAGGCGGAGGTGGCGGGGAGGCGGAGGCGGTGGGAGGCGGAGGCAGGAGGCGGAGGCGGCGGGGAGGCGGAGGTGGGGGGAGGCGGAGGCGGCGGGGAGGCGGAGGGGGGTGGGGAGGCGGAGGCGGCGGGGAGGCGGAGGCGGCGGGGAGGCGGAGGCGGCGGGGAGGCGGAGGCGGTGGGGAGGCGGAGGCGGCGGGGAGGCGGAGGCGGGGGGAGGCGGAGGCGGGGGGAGGCGGAGGCCGGTGGGGAGGCGGAGGGGGGGGAGGCGGAGGCGGTGGGGAGGCGGAGGCGGCGGGGAGGCGGAGGCGGCGGGGAGGCGGAGGCGGTGGGGAGGCGGAGGCGGCGGGGAGGCGGAGGCGGCGGGGAGGCGGAGGCGGTGGGGAGGCGGAGGCGGCGGCGGAGCAAGGAGGCGGTGGGGAGGCGGAGGCGGCGGGAGGCGGGAGGCGGTGGGGAGGCGGGGAGGTGGGGAGGCGGAGGCGGCGGGGAGGCGGAGGCGGCGGGGAGGCGGAGGCGGGAGGCGGAGGCGGTGGGGAGGCGGAGGCGGCGGGAGGCGGAGGCGGCGGGGAGGCGGAGGCGGAGGCGGAGGCAGGGGAGGCGAGTGGTGGGGGAGGCGAGGCGGTGGGGAGGCGAGGTGGTGGGAGGCGGGAGGCGGCGGGGAGGCGGGAGGCGGTGAGGAGGCGGAGGCGGTGGGAGGCGGAGGCGGCGGGAGGCGGAGGCGGTGGGGAGGCGGAGGCGGCGGGGAGGCGGGAGGCGGTGGGGAGGCGGAGGCGGCGGGGAGGCGGAGGCGGTGGGGAGGCGGAGGCGGCGGGAGGCGGAGGCGGGGAGGCGGAGGCGGGGAGGCGGGAGGCGGTGGGGAGGCGGAGGCGGCGGGGAGGCGGAGGCGGTGGGGAGGCGGAGGGGGTGGGGAGGCGGAGGTGGGGAGGCGGAGGCGGTGGGGAGGCGGAGGCAGGGGGAGGTGGAGGAGGCGGGAGGCGGTGGGGAGGCGGAGGCGGTGGGGAGGCGAGGCAGGCGGGGAGGAGGCGGTGGGGAGGCGGAGGCGGTGGGGGAGGCGGAGGCGGCGGGGAGTGGAGGCGGTGGGGAGGCGGGAGGCGGCGGGGAGGCGGAGGCGGCGGGGAGGCGGAGGCGGCGGGGAGGCGGAGGCGGTGGGGAGGCGGAGGCGGTGGGGAGGCAGAGGCGGTGGGGAGGCGGAGGCGGCGAGGCGAGGGGAGGCGGAGGCGGTGGGGAGGCGGAGGCGGCGGGGAGGCGGAGGCGGTGGGGTAGAGGCGGAGGCGGTGGGGAGGCGAGGCAGGGAGGCGGAGGCGGGGAGCAGAGGCAGGGGAGGAGGCGGCGGGGAGGCGGAGGCGGTGGGGAGGCGGAGGCAGGGAGGCGGAGGCGGTGGGGAGGCGGAGGCAGGAGGCGGAGGCGGTGGGGAGGCGGGAGGCGGCGGGAGGCGGAGGCGGCGGGGAGGCGGAGGCGGCGGGGAGGCGGAGGCGTGGGGAGGCGGAGGTGGCGGGAGGCGGAGGCGGTGAGGCGGGAGGCGGTGGGAGGCGGAGGCGGCGGGGAGGCGGGAGGCGGTGGGGAGGCGGAGGCGGTGGGAGGCGGAGGGCAGGGGAGGCGGAGGCGGTGGGGAGGAGGCGGCGGGGAGGCGGAGGCGGTGGGGGAGGCGGAGGCGGCGGGAGGCGGAGGCGGTGGGGAGGCGGAGGCGGCGGGAGGCGGAGGCAGAGGCGGAGGCGGGGAGGCGGGGAGGTGGGGAGGCGGAGGCAAGGAGGCGGAGGCGGTGGGGAGGCGGAGGTGGTGGGGAGGCGGAGGCGGTGGGGAGGCGGAGGCGGCGGGGAGGCGGAGGCGGTGGGGAGGCGGAGGCGGTGGGGAGGCGGAGGCGGTGGGAGGCGGCTGGGAGGCGGCAGGGAGGCGGGCAAGGAGAGGCGGCAAGGGAAGGCGGCAGGGGAGGCGGCTGGGGTCGGGAGCGGCAGGGCGACGGAGCTGGCGGGGCGGCGCTGGCAGCGGAGCCGGCGGGGGCGGCGTGGCGGCGGAGACTGCGGAAGCGGTAGGGCGACGGAAGCGGTGAGGCGACGGAGGGGCGACGGAGGCGGCTGGGTTGGCGGAGGCGGCGGGGACTGGGGTGGCGGCGGAGGCAGCGGGACGCCAACGGCAGCACGGGTGGCGTGGTTGGAGGCGCCGGGGAGGGTGGAGGGCGGTAAGGCCGGGGGCGGCGCGTCTTCCTGAGCGCCGACAATCGAACGGGCGCGCCGGAATGCGCCGCAGCCGCCTTCGCGTCCAGGCCCGGGGATAGCATGGTGGAGAACTTGCGCGGATGGAAAAAGGGAGGACGAGAGGAGAGAGGAGATAAGAAGGAAGAGGAGAGAAGAAAGGTGAAGATATAGCGAAAAAGAGGTGGTGAATGAGTGCAGAAAGAGAAGAGTATTGAGAGAATGAGGCAATGAGAGTAGAGAGTTGGGAGAATGAGAAAGGAGGGAAAATGTGAGTGACGAAAAATAAGAAAGTATGAAGAAATGAAGACAGAAAAGAAAGTCGGCAATCAGAGAAGGTGGAGGGAGAAAAACGCAGGTGTCGAGGCGGGTGAGGAAAGGTCATTACTGATAATGGATGAGAAAGAAAGTACGAGGGAGGAGGTAATTATTGCTGAGAATAGTAAAGACATGATAGAAACAGAATGAGGTGAATGATGATAGCCGACATTTATCTTCAAAATCAATATAAAATATATCAGCAATGGTCTTTAAGATAAAAGAGAAGTAGGATGTTTAAAGAAAATTAAGAAAAAGAACACAACAATAATATCCCTACCGATTGGAGGAAATATACTTTATTTTA
>CAXIVR010000445.1:0-76865 GCA_964035755.1 Teleogryllus oceanicus | reverse complement strand
TTAAACCCGAGATTTTCAATTTTGAAACAAAACAATTATTTTTTCCAAAGAAATAAATTTCTATAAGAAATTTTCCCCTTGAGACGTTAAAACTTGCAATTGAAGAAAATATGGGAGAATTTTATAATGTTTTAGCATAAAATTTTTTTTTTTTTATTTCAAAAATATTGAGTAACCGAATTTTGGGTTTAAAAAAAATAAATACATTTATTTTGTTATTCCCTTTTCAAAGGTGCGCCCCAACCGGGTGCGACCAAATCATTTCCCCCCAAATCTACGCCCCCTTACGTCCCCGAGAAAGGGGGTAGTTTTAGATAACGCCTGAAACCCCTCGGGACCCCCGACCAGGCTCCAGGGCGGGCGGGCGACGCCCGTGTTTGTTTACGGGAAGTGCGAGAGCTTCGGGAAAATTCCACTTACCGACAAGAGTAATCATTGGAGAAATTATTTTGGCGGAAATTTTGGAGTAAAAACGTTTCCAAAATTTTTTAGAAATTTTAGAACATTCATGGAAATTGGGAAAGAGGTTCGGGGCGCAATGGGGGCCAAAGGGGAGGCTTGGACAGAGGGGGGGGGACGCCAAGTCGGGGGAACAGAGGCGGGCGCCGTTGTACGGGGGGGGAGCGGGGGGTCATCCGATTTTGGGCGCGGGATAGCGAAGTGCTGATTAGAGGGGATTTGTATTACGCCCCGGTTTCATTAGATTGAAAAAAAAAGGAATTTTACTGAAATGTTATTTGTTTCTCTGCCGTTTACCCCCGCGCCGTGTATCGCTTACGCGATTACAAAAATTAGATCTGTCGCCCCGATCTGTCGTCACCGCTACCCCCGACGCCCCAGCTGATGTCGTTTTTTACTTTGAATGGGAGCAGGCGGAGAGGGACCCCTCCGCCCAAAAGGGCGTCCCGCCCAAAAAAAAAGGGGGCCCAGTTTGGGCCCTGTTTGGGGGCCCGTTCACCCCGCGCCTCCTCCCGCAGGGTGATTCTAATAATTGTCGAGCCCACAGAAAAAACAACATTAACCCCCTTCAGGCACCTGACTTTGTAAAATTTCGAAGGTGCGGGCAGGGCCCCTTTTTCTTTTATTTGTTAGGCATTCTTTTTTTATTTGTTTTGAATTTGACGTATTAGTTTTAAGATTGCAAAAAAAAACAAAAAAAAGGGGTTTTAAAAAAAACTGAGCCGAAATAACATTACCTTTTAATTTCTTTTAAAATTTAATTTTTTTTTAAACTTCTTTCAATTGATCCCCGTACGCCCGCCCAAATAAATTTAGTTACCGTCACCTGAGATACCCGGCAATTACAGACAGGTGGGGGGGGGGGGCCCGGAATGTTTTTCCGGTTTTAAACTTTGATCCCAAAAAAACCCTAATTTTAATTTGTTTTAAAAATAAAATTATTTTGAATTACTGTATTGCTGCACGAAAATTTAAAATTTAATTTTTTTAAAAATTTTTAAGCAAGAAATGGTGGAAGGACGTTCGGGGGTTAATTTTGGGGACTGTTAATGATATCAGTTGGTTTGTATTCTGTTTGTGAGGATTTTTTTTGTCTTGTGGGGGAAAAATCGGGGCGTTTAAAGAAACTGTGAAACCCAAAATTTTTCAAAATGTACAACTGAGAGGGGGAGGTGATGACAGCTCGGGGACAGTCTGCAAAAACCCCTTTAAGTGATCTCATGAGTTAAAAAACGCAGAAATTATGAAAAAAAATCAATTAAAGAACCAGATTTGGGATGGGGGAAAAGGAGAGAAAATTAATTTATTTTTGAACAGAGAAAAAGTGTCAGGGAAAAATTTGATAGATTAAAATTTTAGATAACCTCCCAAAACTTTAAAAATTAAGAGAAGTTGACCGAAATCGGGTCACTGAAAAAACAACTTGAGGGGAGGTGGGAGAAATTGAGAAACGTTGAGAAAGGTAAAATTGGGAAATTAAGGGCCGAAAAAAAGAAAATTTAAAAAAACCCAATCTAAATCACCAGAAAAGGGGCATGCAAAAATAAAAAAGAGGGGGTTTGGGGTCAGTAAATGGAAACATTGGGGGTTACGGCCGAAATGAAGGGAATTCACTCGGTTGGGAAAAAAAACTTTACCAAGAATAAATTAGAAAGGTAGAAAATTGAAAGATAGGTGATAGTAGTGAGGGAAAATTTCAGGGAAAGGGAAACTAAACTAAAAAAAAAAAAAATAAAAAAATGAAATCTGGGAAAGGAAGAAATACAAAAAAAAATGGAAAAACATCCAATTTCAACCCTTCTGGTTTGGGAAAAAATTTTCGGGGCCTCCTCAGAATCTTGTTTTTTGGGGAAAACGGGGGAAAACCAAAGTTTTTTGATTCCCAAAATTTATGAATTGAAAAAGGGGGACCGTCCAAAAACCCAAAATTTATGGGGAAATTTTGGGAACGCGCACACTGGCTCACCGCACCTTTTCCCCGACTTACGAAATTTGAACCGTTTTCACGTTACTGGGGAGAGCAGCGTTTTGAGTTGAGAGAAAAATTTAAGAAGGGAAAAGGGAAAAAACCAAACAATTTTGATTACGCCCTGGAAAAAATTTTTTTAAACATTTATCCGACGACAGATGATAAAAAGATTATTGGTCAACCGCACACTTTTCCTACATTAAAACCCATTAAAGGAGATTTTAAATTTGTAAAGAACGCAATTTATAGAAGACAAATTTTTGGGGGAAATACAGGTTTTGCCCGAGGGAAAATAATCGGAACAGGCAAGGGGGCCCGGGGATCAGGTCAGAGGAATGGGGAACAACCCCGTCCCCACCAAACTAAAAAGAAAAAAACACAACGTAGGGAAAGGACACGGGTTCCATGCGATCCCAAAAAGAACCGTTTTGGGTTTTGGGGGTCGGGGTTTCCAAAAGAATTATCTCAGAAAACCAAATTCAATACTGGAAAATATGCCTTTTTGACCAAACGACGACTTTAAGAACCTGTCAGAGAACGAGCGAGAAAACCGGTTTTGGAGTTTCTTTTTGAAAAACTTAGTGTTGCTTTTTATAGACACTGGAGGGAAAACGGCAATTTTTGGAAATTCTCAAAAATATTCGAGCGATTTCCAAACCCCAAATCTCCCACTATTAAAGTTTTTTTATTGGGAGAAAGAAAAAAAAAAAACCAATTACCATAAGGGTTTCTTTAAAAAACGGGGAAATTTTATTTTTTGTGCCATGTTTGATCATAGAGGATCTGAATTAAGTAAATTGGGGGTTTATTTTTCGGAAAATAATGGAGAATTTTTCTAGGAATTTTTAGCTTCGGGGAGAATAGGGGAAAAATCAAGGACGAGGGATGAAAATAGAAAACGGGCCATTGGTCCTGGGGGGGATAGGGTGGGGTCATGCGGGGGATAAGCTTTTTTAAGAAGGGCCCACCAAAAAATTTTCAAATATGTAAATGTTTTTTATCGTCCTGTACGTCCTATTAAAGACTTTTTTTTGAATTGGCCGATGATTACCTTAAAAAGAAAATTATCCATTCCACAACGATAAAGGGGAGATCAAATGTTAAAACATGCTTAGGGTATAATTGAAAGATCTGTAACAGCTTATTTAACCCAAAGGGTAAAAAAAAGAGGGGGGGAAGGATTTTTTAGATGCTCGACGGATCAACGAGGACATCCCGAAAACGAGGCACCCCAGAACATGATAAATTTTATGGAAATTTAATAAAAAAATTTTTCGGCTTTAGATTTTTCAAGTCTATTGGAAATTTCAATTTTTAAACGAAGAAAATTCACGGATTTTTGTACAACGGTTTATCGTCTGGAAAAAAAATGCCTTTTTGGGCTGAAAAAATGGGCAGCCCTTTTTTTTGTTGTCCGATGAGAAATTAGGGGACGAAATCAAAAATTCCACCCCATATGACGATTGTAATTTCTACAAAATTTTAGGAACATCTATTTAGAAAGTTATTGGGAAAGTTTGTCGGTAACCACATGAAATTGAATCTTAAAAATCACAATTTTGGGAAAAATTTTATTTTGGGGTTTCCCGGGTTTGAAAGGGGTTTAATTTACCCAGAATAATGCCAAAACCGATTTACGCCCACAAATGCCAAGCAATTAAAGGATTTTTAGGCATGTGCGTCTATCAATCTAGATTTATTCCAGGTTCGGATTCTTGGCACCCCTTTTAAACCTATTGGAAAGGAACAAATGGACTGACAGAAGCTGAACAGACATTCTTTAAGGAGCCAGGCCATTTAAATAAAACACCCGACTTTTCCCCGCCATTTTATTTAAGACTGACAGCCCAACGTAGGGATTGATTTTTTTATCACAGCCCGATAAAGATGATCCCCTTTAAAATTGTTGGTCGTTGAGGGTATTGGGGCTAGTGTTAATACTAATTCGAGAAAAAGGCTTTATAATTGTATGGGCTTAGAAAAGCAATGGCTGGGGAAAAATTTTTATTATCAGGGGCCTGCGTTTAAATTTTTTTAAAAAAAGCCGCCACTGCACCAACCCCGATTGTTACGGTGGGGGCCTTTCCCCAAAAATTGACTTTTTAAATCCGGCATTTCCCGGGAAATTAATAATCCTATTTAGATTTTTTGTTTTTACCCCACCCTCAAATCAGAAAGTTCAGAATGAAAAAGTGATTTTATTAAACCAAATTTAAAAGGACCCCATTCCGGGAAAAGCATAGGGAAACTTTAAAAGGGTTTCAGGGAAAAAGATGCCTTTTTGGGCAAAACTATTTTTTAAATTTTTTAGATCAAAAAGACCCCCTTTTCGAAAAGAAAAAAATCCTGGCTTATTAAACTTTTTAGTAATTTTTTTTATGTTTTGAACCAAAAAAGCCAGATGAGTATCATTTGGGTACCTAAAAATTTGACAAAAATTTCCCATTTTACCAAAAGCACGGGGATTTCGGTGGAAAAAGATCCTAAGAGTACTTCAACTTTTATACTGGAAAAGGTGGCGAGACAAAAGAGCCACGGGCTCGAAATTTTCACCGTCAGAAGACTAAAATCCAAAGGCGTTTAGCCCGATGCAAACGTTATCGCATCAGCCCCCAAAAGAATTGGGCCCGCCCTTTACTGAGATTTGGGGTACTTACAAAAATTGTAACAACCTTTTTTAAAATTTTCCCTCTCCATGGGCCTAGCACGGTTTAAAAAGAATCGATTTTACCCGGGGCTTACCGAAATTTTGGGGATTCCCAATTTTTTAACGTTTTTAAAAAACACTGAAAAAAGGGTTCGATTTTTCCCATCCTCCCACCCCCCTAGAGAGGGCTGAGAAAAGTTTTTTTGGGGGCCCCTCCCCAAAAAATGGTGGCCCCTTTCTAATTATAAAAATTAATGACTATTAATTTTAGGGAAAAGTTCCATTTTGGATGACGCCCAGAGGCGCATTTGGAAAAAACCCAAAAATTCTTTCCCTTTTTTGGCCGATTGGGAGGGAACAGGTCCCCAATTGAAACCCCTTGCAGGATTATATTAGATAATATCACTAAGAATGCCAGGGAAAAGGGGAAACCCCCAAAGAACCCTACCACTTTCACGTAGGTGACAAAGTATTGTAGACCCCAGAGTTAGGATCAGCCTGCTGGATTATTCCATAAATTTTTCCCCATTTAGGGGCCATTTGTTAGAAAGATTCCGGGCCCCAAAATGCCCTTAAAAAAAACTTGGGTGGGGCCCGCAGGAAGTACAATTTTATAATTTCACCCTTTAAAAGGTTTAAAATATTCTGTAGATTTTATTTAAACCATGATTGACAATCTCTGAATAATTCTTCGGTACCTTTGGGGCCCCGGACAGTTTTGGTCTTTGTCGTGAGAAAATTGGGAAAAATTTTTTATTTAATTATTTTATTCTGATTAAATAGTAGAAGTTCTTTTTTTCTTTTTTTTAAGTAAAGGGGCCAAATTTTTTTCTTTAATATTGAATGTTGTTTTTTTTCATTTTTTCTTTTAAATTTTTACCAGTTTTGAATCTAATATTGGTAAGTTTTTTTTTTTTTCAACAGATAAAACTTTAATTTTTCAAAATTTAAAAAATTAAAACCGATTTTATCTCATCCGAAGGGGGGGCAAATGTGCAACCAAAATTGGGTTAAAAAAAAACATTTTTTTTTGTTTTTCATTTTCAAAACGTGGTCCCCCAAACCCGGGGGGACCTAAATCACCGCACGGATCTAGCCGCCCAGGGCGCGGGCGGGGGGAGTGTTTAAAAACGCCCAAACCCCCCAGGGAAACAGGCCCACCGGGGGGGGCGGCGCCCCCGGTTTGTTTACAGGAAGGGGCGAGAGAGGTTCAAAATCCACAAAAATTTCCGACAAGACGCTAATCGATTGGGGCAAATTATTTTCGGCGTATAAACCCGGGAAAAACAGCTTCCAAATTTTTTGGGAAAATTCTGAACTTCGGGGAAAATTGGGGGAAAGAGGTTCGTGGGGGCTGGGGGCGCTAGGGCAGACAAAACGGGAGGCTTGACAGAGGCGCGGGACGCCCAACGTGGGACACAGAGGCGGGAGCCCATGTTGTACGGGGGGGGACGCGGAGGTCATCCGAGGTTTTTAGGCGCAGGGTAGGGGAAGAGCATGATTAGAGGCGATTTGTATTATCGCACCGCGTGTCATTTGGGGTTGAGAAAAAAAAAACTTTATCAGTAATGTTATTTGTTTCTGCCTTTTGCCCCCGGTTTTTGGTTCGCTTCGAAAAAATTACGATCGTCGTCACCGATCTGTCGTCACCGCTACCGCCGACGTCCCAGCTGATGTCGTTTAAAAAATTCGAAGGGGGAGGTGGGGGGGAATCACCCCCGCCCCAAAAGGGCTGGGCCAAAAAAAGGGCCCACGGGTTTCTGTTTGGGGCCGTTCACCCCAGCGGGCCCCCTGCGCAGGGGGATTCAATAATCTTCGAGCTCCGAAACAAAAAATTCTTTTGCCCTTCAGGCTTACTGGGCTGTTTCAATTCAGAAGGTGCGGGCTTTGGCCCCTTTTCTTTTTTTTTTACCTCCTTTTTTTTATTTGTTTTAAGTAATTTTATCGTATTAGTTTTAAGATTGAAAAAAAAAACAAGGGTTTAAAAAAAAAATGACTCAGATAAAAATGTCAATTTTTCCCTTTTTTTAATTTTCTTAAAATTTTAATTTTTGTTTTCTTTCTTTCAATTGCCCTTCTGTCACGAGCCACGTCCGTCCACAACCTAAATTTCAGGCTCTACCCGTCACCTGAGCTAGCCGGCAATTACAGCACAGGTAGGTGGAGGCGTCGCAATATGGAAAAAGAAAAATGCGCAAGTTGATGGTGAAGGCAGAATCTCATTTGCTCACTATGTAGATTCTGACTAAAAATGTTTTCCTTAACGAGCAATATTCACTCCAACAAGGTAGTATGTGGATTCTGTCAATTTAAAGATCATGAAAATGTTGATTGAGTGAAAATAAAACATATATTTCAAAGACGTTGCCTCATAATGTTTAATGCATATTCTACTGTTGAATTTTTAATTTAATGAAACACCTGGGATCATTCAATAAACTATAATCAAAGGTAGTGTCCCTGTTCTTGAACGAAGAAATCTTTGATGCGCTTATGTTGGTGCAAAGTATGCAATTAGTTCACCAAAATGGATATCGGCAAGATCTTGTGCAATCCGACACTAGAGATAGACTCCATGAGCACTCTGGTACGTTTGCGCGTACATCTCGCGTACATTGGGCACATGCCAATTTCGGGAGGAGGTTTAAACGTTATTTTCAAAACGGCTCCAAATTTTTCAAACGAAAATTGCCTTTCTGACGAGCTTTAATCTTTATATTATTCTTATAGTAATATTTCAGTTCTACCATTCGAAACAGAAAACTTCGGGGGCGATATATTGCAGTTGGCAACAGTATGTGGGAAGTCCAGGCTAGGTCAGAGAAAGAAAGAGGCAACTAACAAGTACGAGAAAGCTTCAGCACCACTAGTATAAATAATAATGGGGTCTAACATTACTTTAATCTAAAGTATTTTCAATGATGGTAAATAACTGATTTCAAAATAATTTTCTCTAGTTATAAATTAGTTGTTAACTGAAATAATTATATATAATATTTTACGTGTAAAAAAAATCAGTTTTCATTACTAGTCATCTCGTTCGGTATGAAAATATAGAACTACGTACGTGAAAAGAGTTTAGAAATGGTAATTCGGAGGATATTATTTTTTTAAAAAAATTTCGTTATAGAAATATGTATTTATAAATGAGATTATTTTATTACTCTAATGATGTCAGACCAATGCAAATGGCGAACGATCTTTCTCTGTTCTGAAGCACGTAAAAAATTCTCTGAGATAGAGTCTTAAACAAGACATATTGAATGCATTATCTACATAGAAAATTACATTTTGGGACGCTAGAGTCTAAGACATTTAAGAAATTTGCTGAGACTATAGTGAGAAACGAGATTCCGTAAGACAAACGTATTTTATATGTACACCTACATGATTTTTTGACTTTAATATCCAATTTCTTTTGTAATAAAATGTAAATTACATTCAAATATAGAATTTCGTCTATAATACCTTATATTTTTAACTTATTTACCCTCAACCCTATTTTAAAATAAAACACTTATGTTCATAATTTGTTTGTATAAAGTTCTAATAAATTTACCTGTTTCATATAAATATTTGCCAATTCTCTCTCGTTCTTCGCCTTTCAAATGACGCTTTCCACATGTTCCATCACCTTCGGTAATATAGCAAACAATTTTTATAACTTCATCGTCTAATGAAATATAGCATGTTCTGTGGAGCAAATGCGGCCTGTTTTTTCAGTTCTAAATAAAAACAAATAAAATTGCTATTAATAAATTTCATATATTCTATATTTATTAAAACATTTTATAATTTTAATGTCGATTTTGCTAACTTTAACTTTAACACATTAACAAACAATTAAAAAGGAGTTTAGAATATTGTTGAAATAAGAATTATATTTAGCACGCGGGCACTTTTGGCATCGGGTTTCTGTTTCTCAGAGGCGAACAGCTCTGTGCTCGGAAGAACAGGCGCTGACGCCGCGCGGCATTGTGGGCTTCTGGGTCAAGGGCATCAGCAATGACGTGCCTGCTTAGCGCAGGCACGTCAAACTGACGCCCGCGCGAGCTACTTGCCCGCTCGGGGGAGCCCGGCGCCCTACGAGCACGGGCAACTTTCCTGACTTCGGTATCCTTTCGCCTCCAAATCCAGAGCAGGTACACGCGCAAGCTGAAGCGGCGCGAGAGGCAGTGAATAGTGGTTTCGCACGAAAAATATGCTTTAACAGATTTTTATCTATCAAATAACCGCGATGTATTGTAATATGTTTATATTGTGCACTACTTCTATTACTTTCTAATTGATGTTTTTATTTTCTTGCTAAATTCTCCTTATATAAACGTATTTTCTAGGTGACAATATGAATGGCGAATTCTTTCCCTGTTTGCGTTTTGAGTGTTATTAAATCAATCATTCAGTCATTTATTGTATTTAGCAAGAATGTGAAATAAATTAACAAGTCTCTATAAGTTAACAATTTTGCTTACGGACGGCAAAGCGCTTTAACAGATCAGAAGATTTGTCTGTTGAAACTTCTAACCTGGATAGTGTGGATAGTTTATGCTTATGTATCTCTCTTAAGTAAACAGGATTCCAAAATATTGTTTTGATTAACTTTAAAAATGTTATTTCCAATTGAGAATTTGAGTTCGGAATGATGTATTATTTAATTGTAATGGATAATTTCATTGCCTTAAAGCGAAAAAATGTGAATTAATATAGCTAAATTCTAGACAATAACTGTACAGTAACTTGCAAAAGGCTGTCATGTACCAGGTATCCAATGACGTACCGCTACTCCGGAGGAATTGGTACAACTTTTAAATCTCGCGCCAATTTCGACGCAGTGCCCATGAGTTTCCAGTAAGTTTGCACTACCTTGCCCGCGACGTTAACATACCTGGCTTCTGCTGTCCTGAATTGGAGGTCGGGCTTGTAAATCTGTTTGTTCTTTGCGACATTCTCTACAGTGGCCAGGGCTGCAGAGAACCTGCGCGAACAACAGTTTGCAATGATGAAAAGTGGAACTTTCTATATTTTTTTCAGTAACTTCCTATGAAATGCGATGGCAAACTAATTTTTCACATTACATAGAAATAGTGATTATCTGTAGAAAAAAAATGAGGTTGGATTTCGACCTTCACTTGTTGAAAGGTTCCTTGTAAGACCAGCCGTTGAACTAACCCCTCATTTCGCCAACTTGAAAAATTGATTGTCCATCTTCCCCACCGTTGATTTGAGACGACTTTGCCCAAACGAACATTTATTTCGCAGCTCATAAAAATCGAGAAAATAGTGTCCGTAACCATTAAATACGAGTTAAATGTTACGCATAATATTGTTCCATATCCATGAATGGATATGTATAAATTGGATGAAAATCCTTAGAATATAATAATTTTTCGGAATTTGTTGATGTTTTTAACTATTCTCATCCGCAAACATATTTGCCTGTATCAGTATTGTTACTTAAACAGGCTCGATGCTTACTACTTACTCGTTACTACTTAAACAGACTCGATGCATGACTTTGTAAACTAAAGCTTCCTTCACACTCGTATCAATGAGGCGATCCCTGAGAAATTGTCTGGAAATGAAAGTGGATAGTGGCAACTCTTATCGGGTAAGAGAGAAACTAAGGTATGTTTTCCATTTCATTCAGCGATAACATGAATTACGAGTGTGATATCATGGCGATAAAATTTACATTTTTTTTTATTTTACATTTTCTCGTGCAACGAGGCAAGTGTGAATAGAACTGCAAATTAGCACGTGTAGTTTTAGCTACAAGAGAGAGCGAGGATACTCCCATTGAGACCTCAATAATCAGTAGTTAAGAATGATGAAAATAGGGGTGTAGATTACAATTACAGGAAGAAAAAGTTACTATAATGGAATTTCTGAGAAATCATGTATTTCTCTTTGGGGTGGTTTACATTTATATTTTTGGATATCTAGATTTGATTCCTCGGCATTGGTTTGAGGTTTTTCCTAGGTTGTATATGGAAGTTGCAGGGGAGGATGATAAGGAAAGAAAAAAATCTTTGTTTGGTGTTTGATAATGATCAATCGTGTGAAGCTTCAAAGGCATTCTAATTTGTTGGCAATTGTTTGAGTGTAACTGACTGTATTGTTGATAAGCGGAACAATCTCACCGCATAATTATGAATACAAGAAATGGATGTAGAACTAATTGGTAATTTGTAATTGGTAAATGATATAAACGAAAAGTAACCCCACTATTAACAGTGGCAAACTGTAAATGAAAGAAATAGGAGGGAATGAAAGGTAGAGACCGGTACACAGTCTGCGAAGAAAGGTAATAGGGAGTTCATTGATAGTTCGCAATATTTCGCGCAACTTAACATTAGTGAAATTTTTGAAACTCTACCCATGCGCAAAATAGTCAGTTTCATTTCATATTTACTAATATCGAAAAATTACCTCGTAATTGTAAAGAAGGGTAAGTCTTGTCACGTTATCATGAAGTAATTTCACGATCGACCCATACTCCTAACAAATTTATCGGTTTTAGATGACCATCATTTCGCTCTTGCAACAAATTGTCCGATCTTAAAAGCAATGAATTCAATTGGCGATAAAATCTTGTTTTCTCTAGCAAGGCCATTTATTATAACTATCTCCTTTCTGTGAACTCCAAACCTGCCAGCAAATACAGAGGATCGCAAATACAGCTGATTGTTCTCTGCAGATCCAACAACTATCAACTGTTACAACCTCTACTAACTGAGTTGATAATTTACCGATATTCCAGGACTTTTTTAAATTATTGCTTCTTCTCAGCGCGTCAGATTGTGTCGTGCTTTCTCTCACGATCGATTGAAGAAACTGCTTTCCCGCAATCAGCAGCTCAGAAAAGCGTCACATATTACAAGGTTATTCGTATTTGAATATGCTGTCACAGTTTGTCCTTCTGCATCATCTGGAACTCTTTTGGGCTTTCGCTTTCAGTCCACTATCTCTTCTCTACTTACCTCCTCTTCTCTCCCGGCACCGGGCTTGCTTGGCTGTGAGAGGTAGGGTCAGACCTTTGTTGTAATCCGGAAAGCTATTTTCTTTACATGAAGCATAATGTTTGGACGCGAAAACTGAAATATGCAAAATACCATAAAAATACTTTCTATTCATTACATGCACAGCTTTGTAGTTCTTTCGAAAATTTTGATGACAAACACAGGAACACTAGTGTGAATTTCAGAATATAAAGATTTATAATTCATCGTCAGTTGATGAATTTGCAATGTATTAAATTCCTGAAGTGATATTGCATGTTGTTTGACAAAATAATTTTTTTATTAAAAATGAAACATTATTAAATATAGATGTTTTCGAATATTTTTTCGTTGTGTACAAATATCATATGACAGAAAAAATAGTAATATTTGTAAAATTTGAAGTGTAATTTCAAGAAGTTCAAATGTAATTTTACTTCGGTCCTCGATTTCGCCTGACTTGAGTTCACTCAGAACCGACCAGAACGCCAGCCGACCGTGAGAATTGTGACACGGTTATTTGCAAACGACGCCACTGACCTCCATTTTTTAAATACGCATGAAATTGCGCTGGTATACAGGCTGCGAAGAAATCGAAAAATTACAACACAAAAACAACATAAAACAAAACTCTTTCTAGGGAAATAGTTCTGGGCCCGAACGATAGAGGAATTATTTGTTGCTACTTATTATGAGTGGAAAACACACAGGAGTACTTTTTCTTCACCTGAAATTCATTGTGTACAAAGGGCGTCAAGTAGAAACTTTTGCCCCGAAGGTGACGGAAACTCGAGAACCTGTGGCCCGAGGGGCTGGTAGTTGCCTGAGGGACAAATCAAGAACAGCTAATGCTGTATAAAACTTTATGGTTTATTGCTACATACTAGTTTGTTGCTGCTGAATGAAAGGAGACATCAGAAAGAACTTTAAATTTTTCTTGCATCGAAAGAGAAAAAAAGAAACGCATTACAATCGTCAGTTGTTAATATGGTGCCAGTTTAATTTGTAGTTGGGCAGGTTTTTTCGTACAAACGGGGTTCAGTGAAATCTCTATACTAGGAATAAAATTAGAATGTGATTGACATTTAGGTGTGAAGGGGAGGGGCATTGCCGCATACAGCGAGCTCTATCACGTACTCTCAACACTAACCAGACAAACAGAAGAAAGGAAAGTTGAGAAACCTGTAACAAGTTTGATCCTATCATTTGTTACAATTGTTTCAATCTTTAATATTTGTTTGCCTGTAACATTTGTTTCTAATTTTAGGTGAGAACAATGTGCAAATGCCGAAGCTTGACGGTGTTCCCAGGTTACGGCGCCGGCGTGATCACGTGACTACGCACGTGAATCCCATTCTAATTTTATTCGCACCTTAGAAGTACGTTAAAAGGAGAACGATATTCTTGAGAGTTTGTTTAAGCTGGGCGACAATGAGCTTGTTAAAACGGTACGGTGAATGTAAGAGTACGTATACTGCCGAAAGCTACTCTGAATATTCCATTACATCACAAAATAAAATTTGGAGGGTGTTCTTTCTACATCTATTGTACTCTGATTTAAACATAGGTGCACTTCAAAGTCACGAGCTGAAAGGAAAGGGGGACATTGTTTTCCAATCGGGAGCTCCAATACTAAAAAAATGTCCTAACGAAGCTTTCGATTGGATGACAGTGTTCCCCTCGTCTTCCAGCTCGTGATCTTGAAGTGAAGCTATGTTTGAATAGAAGAATACTTTTAGTACGACTCAAAATGCATATGTGTCTAGAAAAAAATGTAATATGTACGTAACAGTGAAGGAAAAGGGACTTGATGAAAACGTAAAATTCGGGAACATTCGAAAACTGCAATTTTCACTAAAAGAAAAATCACAGCATAGCAATTAGCTTACCATGGCTTACTACACTCTTACATAGTAAAAGAATTTTTTATGGTAGATAGTGCTGCAGAGGCAGATTTTTGACAGAAAAGTCGTGTGACGTGACATCAAAAAGTGGATAATTTTTGTCTTATATTCAGCACCCGCGTCTAGCATGCTGTAGAGTTTGCTAGGGTACTGCCCTGGCTTGTGGGTCCTGATATGGAGTGCTTGACGGAAAAATGCGTCTTTGTGTGTGTGTGTGTGTGTGTGTGTGTGTATGTATGTATAAATGTGTGTATGTGTGTCGGCATGTATTTGTGTCTGTCTCCGTCCGTCCAGGAGTAAACGCCAGCGCATAACTGTTCACACCTATGCGCTAGCGTTAAACGATTTTAATAATTCATACCACCACCGATGTGGTCGAACCCGAGGACTCTGTAAATTTTAAACGATATTTTGATTTTTTGGGGGTTCTTTTGCATGAAGCCGCAACATTCTGCAACATTTTGTGAAATAATGGTCACGGGGAGAGTAGAATAAATGGCCTGCGCATCAAATTGATCACTGCAGTGCATCTGACTGGGTGGTCCTAGGTTCGAGTCCGACGGTAGCATGATTTTTCGACACCAGCTTTCCAGCCAGGTCAACCAGTCGCCGTCTTGGAGAATTCAGCGGCCGGCTGCCTGATCGGAAGTTTCCGTGGTTTGTTCAATGAACACCAGGGGATTGCCGGATCAGTTCCCTCAGCAAATGGGCCACGGACCCCGCGCGATCTTTCCCTTCCTCTTTGTTTGTCCTATCCTTACACACACAGTAACATTCACTATACTACCACACTTGCCGGGGAGAAATCCGAAGTCGGTGCCTATAGAAATATGAATAAAGAAATACTGACTAGCGTGAAATATGAATTGATATTCTTTGACTTCAGCAACGTAATCGCTTCGGGGAGTAGAGTAGTATAGCATAAGTGAGTAAAAAACTACATATTTAATGCAGTAGGATTGAATGGTAAAGGATGTAAGTACTGGAAGAATAGTATAATTTTCTTATGAGAAAGAAGAATATTGGTGAAAAAAATATTACGTATTGGGTTGTATGATAATTGGATTGTTGTAAATTGTATTGTTTTTTCTCAGATATGATCTGTCCGGCTTAGTTAAACTAGCAGGTAGCCGCATTAATGCTGGTGAATGTATTTTGATATTTTATTGAATATATTGGTACGGGATCGTTCATTCAAACAATTACACTGGAAAAACAAATTTTAAAAAGTGGCGTATATCTTGGTTCCTAAATAATTTTGTTCTAAAATAAGTGAAACGTGCTAATTTGAAATATATTTTCTACTATATGTCTCAACATCGACAGTTTTGAGAGATATATTCCTTCAAACATTTATATTTCACTCGAACAATTATTGTTACATAGAGTACTAATGAACATGGAATTAGGTAAGAAAATAGTGAGATGGAGTCACATGGCACGCACACTATATAGTAATATATATTTGAAGATATAATACACGCTGAAAATCCATACACTGACAATGTTTAACGTAAGGTGTATTTAAACTTACTAGTGACACGGAAGTATCCTGGCCGTAGTCAAATCAATACTGCTTACCCCGGTTCTGATACTGAGACTCCATCACGGAGATTTGAAGGAGAAACGTCTTCTATGTTGGTCACTGACGGAACTCTAGATTTTCGGGCGGAAGTGAAGATATTACTTCGGAGGAGATGAATTTTAAGGATATTTTGACACCCCAGCTGTTTGCAAGCACTGATGCACTTCTTTAGGGTATGTACATAGACACTAGTTTTAAGATTTCTGAAGGAAATTGGCTAACTGATTTGAATGCTATCCACGCACATTTTTTAGTAAGTCTTGGAAATGTATGTCAGCAATTACCATTCTTATTTGTGGATTTATGAACACACCTTGTTTCGTTTTCGTATAATTCAACTGTGTTAACTTACGTCTGAATACTTTACAGATGCACGAGCTTTGTAGGAAAATTCTGTGATATATGAAGAATAGAAACAAGTGTATAGTGTGGTTGGTTGATCTTGCCATATGTTGTATATTCGCGCATATGTCGACCACGATATTTTGCGGGTCCCTGCGAAGTGTAGTTCATTTGCTTTAATTGGAAACGATGTAAATTATTCCTACAGGATTTGTGTTAGCCGGCATATCAAATCATCTAGCGAATGTATGCAATTCGAAGGCCTTAATGCTGCCTTTTAACCGTCCATAACTCGTGTCGTGGGATAGTCAAACAGAAGTTTCTTTTCTAGTTAAGAATGGAACGTTAGTCTTGCGCGCGCGCCCCCCCCACACACACGCACACGCACTCGCACTCGCACACACACTGCACACGCACACGCACTCGCACACGCACTCGCACACGCACTCGCACACGCACTGCACACGCACTGCACTCGCATACACACCTTCCTGCACACATGACTCGCACACGCACGACCGCACACGCACCGCACACGCACTGCACACACACACTCGCACACTGCACACATACACTCGCGCACACACACACCCGCACACACACACTCGCACACACACACTCGCACACACACACTCGCACACACACTGCACACACACACTCGCACACACACACTGCACACACACACACACACTGCACACACACACTCGCACACACACACTCGCACACACACACGCACACACACACTGCACACACACACTCCACACACACTCGCACACACACACTCGCACACACACACTCGCACACACACTCGCACACACACACTCGCACACACACACCACACACTCGCACACTCTCACACACAGACACATCGCACACTCTCACACACAGACACTCTCTCACACACTCACTCACACACTTCCTCTCTCTCACAATAATACGTGATGCAGGCATAGCGCGCAAGAACACCGCCTGCATGTTGAATGCCAGAACAGGTACAGGTATTATCTTCAACATGGATTATGGCATGAAGAGTCCGCTTCTTTCTCGATCGTGCATCCAGAGTCGCTTGATCTGTAGCACTACTTGATACGATCATGCGATATCTTACGGCAGGACCGCGAAAGACGCAAAATGTCGTGCCATATTCCAGCTTGGGAACAATACCCTCAGCTACCACGTTAGAAAACGAAAGTATAGAGATAAGTTTATCGAAGAGATAAGTTTATCAACGCTATTCTCAGATTAAACAAACTGGAAGCATAGTTTGTGTGTGTGGGGGTGGGGGTGTATGTGTGTGATATCCTTTGATTGCTGTATGTATATCATATTTAAAATATTTGTTGAAGGTCTAGCAGAGTATTGTAGGACGTATAAGAGGAATTGTGAAACATTTGGATAGAATGTCAGATGAAGAAATTATGGGTCTAAATTTACCGACAGGCATCCCATTTGTATATGAACTGGATGCTTGTATGCATCCGCTGCACCAATGCGATTTTGGGTGATGAAGAGACTGTGAGGAAAGCAATGGAAGAAGTTGGGCAACTAAAGAAAGAAGAAGTAGGTGTAGGGAAAGAAAGTTGTAGAAACACTACTAAACTTCACAGGATTTGGTTGTACCTCAAATTCCCCTGCAAGGTATCTACTTGCAGTGTGAATCAATGTAATAATTGTACATACAATATGACAATACACTCAGAATATCCTGGGATGTTTTCTTGTAATACATGAACGTTGAGTCATTTATTGTGGACAGGATAGTTGCTTCCTAAGGCAGATTCTCTTAATGATATTCAATGAGTAAAAGGTTTTGCTGGGATGCAATTTATCCAGTGCTAGTTCCATTTGCTTCACATTTTTACCAATATATTTGAAAATGCATTTAGTAGTATGGTCCATTGTGTGGTTTGGTGAACATTGTATTACAGAGGGGAATTTCGATGACCTGAAACATCGCCAAAAATGGGCAAGAAAATACTGTTAATTTTTGTTTGAAATTCCCTAAAAGCAAAGAAAAAGACGTAAAAATGTGATGAAAACATATTTGATGAACAACTTAGTTGTTGGACACGTTACTGATATAATCGAGGCTTCTTCTATTCGCGAAAGTGAAGTCAGGGACTTTACACAATTTCCTTTGTTTGGACTGTTCTTTTACCAGGTAATCTGTCTTTGTTATCCTGAAATCGGCTGAAGGACAATGACACTGTTAGGCGATACAGGAACATTAGATTACGTAATAACAGCGGCTGATATTACAATTTCTGAGCGAGGAAATCAATCATGAATTGTATGGAGAACATTTGTTGAAACTTGTACATATTATTTGAGGCTAGTGCTGTTAAAATATTAAAATCGCCGGTATCAGCGAAAAAATGCATGAAAATAACGGGAATAGTAAAAGTAAAATAAAATAGTCGGTATCGACGAGACATGCAAAAAGAAAGACATAAAATGGGTTATTTCCTTTGTCATAACATAAAATTAATTTCTATAATGAACGGCATAGTTCTAAAATGAAAAGAAAAATGGCATTTCATTAAAGTTCGCCCCCTAGAGATTACCTTATTGACATATTGATTTAATGATATTATAGTTGTTAGTGTCAATTTGGAACTCGATCTTACAGGCAAATGTCTTTGACTTTTAATGCGGGTTAGAGAAGAAAGGAAAGTTATGAAGATTTGGTTGTTCAGACGCCGTAAGCAGTTGGTGCCGACGGCGATCGACATATCGCGGTCCTCTTCAGGGCTGTACTGCTAACAGTACACTGTACTGCTTGGCAGTACAGCCCTGAACTGCTTGGCAGTACTGCTTGGCAGTACAGCCCTGAAGAGGACCGCGATATGTCGGTCGAAACGTCGGCACTTCAGAAAGATTCGGACGCGGCGTCACCCGGACAGCCCAGATCATAACTCTGGCCGCGGAAGCCTACGATATCATCTAAAGTTGATGTATTAATGTTGTATGCCTTCACCATAATATGGTGTTTTTACTGTGACAATTGTTAGAATTGTGAGATAAGAGTATATAAATTGTAGAATTGTTTATACTTGTAAAGGTAATGTAAAATACAGTTGAGGAAATGAGACAGATTACGTGGCAGTGAGTGAGGCAGTAAAAGTGATGCCGGTAGTTGATGTAACAGTGCGCCTTGCACTAGGCAACCCTCCTAACGTGTGTGCGCAGTTGGTAGTGTATAAGAAACACACTGAGAATGAAAATGCAAGTAGTTGTGGTACAGAATGGCACAAACTTTCTCGTACTAGTTAGTTTTGTTATATATTTAGTGTATACTATTTTTCGGGCTGTGCTTCTATCCTTTTCCCTGCTGGCATGTAATGCAGCCTAAAATACATTTTCCCAAAATTTTATCATTTTTACGGTATCGTAATAGTGGAATTGACTTATGAGTTTTAGAAGAGTTAAATATTGATATTGGAGGAAAATGTCATGAAAAATTTGGGAACCATTGTCGATAAAGTGTTGTTTGAATGTTTCTAAAAATGCCTAATACTGAGCTGAATGTTTTCATAGAAAATAATTGAGTTTTCGAGAAACTTGCATTGAAAATTATTTTGTGTTTTCCTGTCTGAAATGCAAATTGAAATATTAATGAACTGAGAGATATAAAAATGTGTAATTTTAACCGCATAATATACGGTATCTATCCTCGAAAATTAAGAATGAAAATAAACTGAATGTTTACGAAAGCGCATGATAAAAATTGAATTGCCATGATAATATAATTTCAGGTAAATTGGAATGTAAGTAAATCTCCAGACGTAGTGTAGTTTCGTTTGTAGCAGGCAGTTTTGTTTCTTGCGAATGAATTTTTGTTGGCGCACTTGAGAATTTAGTTTGATTACTCCTTTAGTTAACGTACACAAGGAGAAAATTAGAAATGCCTGGCGTTACTCTTTTGTTTCTATTCCTCGTTGCTCCTGTATCATGCTACGTCGCCGCCGCTGCCTCTTTTAGTGTATGAGGATGAGAAGAAGGAACCGCAGCAGCGACATCAGAGGCCGCACAGCCACTTAACGCGAAAGGTCAGTGACTGTTTTGCAGGGTTTTTCAATAGAGATAGATGTACTTGCTAAAACGTCGTTTGTCCATTATTGTATATTATAAAATTGCGGCTTTTGGGAGTAGTTAGTGGTAAGCCATTTTCTCTATGAATTTTATAGGCAAGGCAATGGAAAGTTGAAAGAATTCTGTAAATCAGGTGATAACATAAAAATATACACATTTAGTATATTATTAAAATATTGCATTCATTACTTGATTGTTATACTTGACCAGTTGCATGAGTGTCTAGCAGAAACGAAGAAAGTAAATATGTTAGTTTTGCTTGTTGAGTCTTAATACGAAACGCTCATTTGTATGCTGCTAAGAAGGCTTTCTTTATTGATATCTGTAAGTGTGATAATTCGCTGATGGCTTGGCTGTTAGTTATACCTGACGACAGAGGGTATACAAGATGGGAGGGAATTCAGAGAGATTTAATTTGCGGGAATTGAAGCTGAGTCTTTTTAGGAATGACACAAGCATGATGAGGCATAGTGAGTATTTTCGTTTCTTTTGTAAACCACCGTCTGCAGCCTGGTTTGAAGTGAGAATTTCAATTTTTGAGGACAGTGCGTTAACGGACGTACCTGATGTAGCAAATGAATGAAGTTGTAATATCTGACGAAATAACTATATTTGAAATGAATGTTGTAGTGTGTGTGTGACTCAGAAACAAGAATGTATTTATCATATCCTAGAAATTGGCGTACTGCGGCATGTGATATTTTAGTTAAAATTATCAGATTTATTATGATACGTAATACTGTAACGTACCTGATTGCTTACACTGGTAGGTTGGCATTCTCGGTTACCTTGTTGGTTTATTGTTGTAGGATGTGTATGGAAGAAGTAGATGTATTTGAACATGTGTTTTAGCGTAGGATTTTGTCTGTCCTTTAATGTATTGAAGAACGTTTCTTTTTATCCGTGTGTAAGAAGTTAATAACTAATTTTTCCGTTTTATGTAGTAGCAGTAGTAATAGTATGATTGTAGTGATTGTCAAATGAAAGAGATCTCTCAATTCCTCTGTACGAGTACTTCTGTCTCGCCTCTTTTTCGCTTTTCGTCGCTACTTTTGTCTATTTTCTTTCATCTTTAATTGTTCACATATAATCATCAATGAGGTTGTCGCTGGAGTATATTGTCCCCGATTGTTTTGTTGAATACTTGACAAAACCCACCATATCCCATTTTGTATTATACATCGAAAGCCTCATGTTGTTATTCGTAATCCTTAATTCCTCCAAAATACCTAAAATGGATTCTGGTATTCCTACGGTTACCTGTTTCTTGTTGTACCGTGTGGAGCTGTTTTTTTCCTTCCGATTTTCTTACCGTTTGTGTTGTTATGCTTTTTACTTTCTCGTATACGGAGTATTGAGAAAGTTATGTAATGCTGCGGAAAATCGATTTGGAGGTTTCAACGGAAATACACGTTTTGGTTTCCCCTAATATCGAAGAATGTTTTTTTTTTTCAAAATGTCCGTTGGTCCGTCCATCTGTATGTGAACAACACTAGCGCCGAATCTATGCGTACGATTTTTTCCGAATTGCAGAAACCCCTATCGGAGTGACCTGAGTCGGTCTGCGATTTTGAACTAGAAGTACACAATGGCACAGACTTTGTCGCAGCAAATTTTTCTAATTTCTTTTGTGTGGTCTGACTTTAAGATGTTGCTCTATTCTGTGGGCAGCTGCCATGTATCGTCATAAATGTACATGTTCATGGCATTTTCTAATTTTTGGTTTGTTAATGTGAACCAAAATATGACTTATTAGAAAATTATAAGAATATTAAAGAGCAGTAAATCCTGTCCTAAATAGAAAGTTCTTATTAAAACTTGGAGCTGTTTCTTTAAGAAAATGGCGATTAAGCATTACTGTAAATGTGAAATTTAAAGCTCTTTTTCACAGGAATGTATTGAGTTTTCGAAAAATCTTCATTTGAAGTCTTTTAAAGCACTATCCCTCACATATGTAATAATGTATATAAATCCGTGGACATGTGCGTATCATATTTCGAAACAATTACATTTGTGTAATTTTCGAATAAACAATAAAATACACAAAAGAAAATAAACGTCACATTGGCAGTAATTAGCAATATCCATTTAAAAGTGAAGAAAAATTTGGAGGCATTTTTGAGAAAATGGCGTTTAAGCGTTTCTGAAAATGCGGAATTTTGAGCTTATTTTTGCAGAAAGCCGTTTAGTTTTCGAGAAACTTTATTTGACATTATTTAAAGCACATGTACTCATAAGTATATTTTGAAGAAATTGCCTGTAATGCAAATATTACAGATATGAGAGATAAGTAAAAAAGAAATATTAGTAATGTTTGAAAAAAGAAAATAGAGCAATGTATGTTTATGTCATCGTATATGTTGTATCGGTATTATCCCTACGAAAACTGAAAAGGAAAAATTTTTAGCCGTTTTTGAGGAAATCTAATTTTTGTAATGTTTTGAAAATTGCAAAAATTTCATGTTCTATTGCATGAAAAGTGCTAAAATTTTTAAAAAGTGTACATGAGCTTAACAATAGAATATTTAGCGGCAACAAATTTCGTTTGAAGGAAAATCTGTATTCAATTTTATAGTTGTAGGAAGACGCTGAAAAATTAAACTTTTGGTAATTTTAGAAAATCTAGAGTTAATAGTTATAATCGGACCTAAGCCACTTTTATAAGTGTATTATACTGTATTCTTACATAAGAAATGTGAAGAAAACGTTTGAACCATTTTTGAGAAAAGTTTGAAAATGTCCGTGAGGCTTCATGTAAAGTACCCCGAAATTTTAAAGAACGTTTCTCAAAATTACAAAGCTTGAACTAAAGGTAGATGGACAGGGGTTTGTTCAATTTTGGAAAAATCCTACGCATGGTTTCGGCGCTAGCAGTGTTTACAGACGGACAGATAGAGACGGATGTTTTGCTTTGAATTGTTTTTTCGGGATGAAGGACCCATGAGACACGGATTGTGGCTACACCACGTGTTAGAGTTTTTTTTAATATTAATTTAGCAATTGTATGTTTCCACTTTTTCGCTACACCATGACTTGTATACTGCGTCTATTACTCCGTATATACAGATGTACGCGCACGAGATAGTAAAAAACATGCATTAATATTTTGGGGTAGTTTATATGAAGTTCCTGGAACATTTTGAAAATTTTCTCAAAAATATTGAAATTATTTTCTTTAAAGTTATTAGACGAATAGATAAAAAGACAGTTATAAAGGTAGCATAGCTCCGATTTCCCCTGATAACGCTGAATGTTTGAAAATAGCGAAAGTTTGATTTTTTCGGCCTCTTGCCAGAAGTACAAAATTGAAGATAGAGAATTTTCTTGGAAGTAAAATATTTTCTCCTTAATCAGTTCTTTCATGAAGGTATTGTAAATGTTTTGGAAAATGTTAGTATTTTTGCGCAATATTGCATGCAATTTGTGCGATTTAGAAAATAACAAAAACAATATTTTCGCAAAAATGTGACCAATTTTTTGTTTAAATTGTTGGCAGAGATAGTGATAAATGTACTGTACTAAATGACACAAATGCAATTTTTGTCATATTAAAAATCTTTGATTTATCTCTCACGTCGTTAATATTTATATTATCAGCGAGATGGTTACATTATTGCATTGACGATGATAAGCGAATCACGTGATACAAAGTTCCTGGAAAGTGGAGTATTTTGTGAAAATAAGCTGAGTAAATTCCGTATTTCAGAAATCGCTCAAACGATATTTTCTGAATCTTTCGCTTGACGGTTCCAAAGTTTTCATTGAAAGTTTTCGTACGGATAGTGCCAATTGACATGTTTAATATTATATAAAAATAATTTTGTTGCATTCTCTTTTTTTAAAAAATACGCAAACGTAATTTTTTTAAATATCTCTCATATCTTTAATACGCACATTTGCAGGTGTATATACATTATTGCATTTGTGAGTGAATGTGTTTGAAAATGACTGCTAATGAACTCAATAGTTTTCAGAATAAGTGCTTGAAATTTCATTTATAGTAGTAACGCTTAAACAAACTTTTCATAGGAATTGCTCCCAATTTGTCATTTAAAATTACTATTTATGACGATTTTATAGTCTTCTTTAATGTTTTTAAAGTAATATATCAGTTCTACTATTGGGGAAACGAAAAGTTGAGAAAATTGGAAAGAAATAATAATAATAATAATAATAATAATAATAATTTAGTAATAGTAATAGTAATAGTAATAATAAAATTGTGTTTATTTGTGGCGAGGCTCAGGCATTAAGGTCCGCCTAACCACTTTAATTAATTTACAATTTTAAAAATTACATTTGAGGCGTTCGGATGTAATTAATATTAACTGACTTGTCATGACGCAGAAGAAAAAAAATAATTTGTGACTACCATCTATAATTTTTGTCATGCAGAAGAAAAAAAAAATTTGTGACTATGTTATTTTTTTGTTTATTTTTGAAAGTTTGCAAAATGGAAAGACATGATGCAAGGAACATTCTAAAAAATTAAGATAAAAAAAGAGCTCCCACTTATTCCACTTTGGAATCAATAATTCAAAAGCCACCCGAAATGTCAGTTGTCATTACCCGACATGCCTCAACTGTGAACAATACACAAAAGGGGGGGTATTTGACATTTACGTCTGGGATGCAGTAATTAGGGGAGCATCCTGGGTTTGGCTGCCTTGCTGATTGAGTAAATTCGGAAAAGAACTCATCAGATGAGGCTTAAGGCCGAAATATTGAGAGGAAGAAATATGAGGGGCTGAGAGTGAAAAACAAAAGAAAAGGGGAAGAGAAGAAAAATGGAGGTGGACAAGAGGAGATAATAAAGAAATGATAATGAAAAGGATACGGGGCGATCAGAAGGGAAAATATAGTACATATGCGTTACAATTGCATAACAACAGGTAGTACTTGATGACATATACAATACAAACATGGAAAATTACCACATTAATCATCCTAATGATTAAGGTAGGGTAATTAAAGGTAAATACAAAAGGATATCTTCAGTATAAAATACAGAAAGTGTCAATAAAATAATAGTGTGATCACTGGGATTTCTCTTTGTAACTATATTAGTAATAAAATATATAAATAGTAATGAAAGTGACAACATCATAATTTCAGAAAGGTTGATAAGTTGTAGTTTTACATAATATTTTCTTAATTTACATTTAGAAATTATTACATTATAGTAACAAAGTTGTATTTTAGATATAGCTATGAAATTTGTCTAATTTTAAACATTGTATCAGCAGTAATTGGATTAGCATTTACTGTATCCTGAAGTAGGAAAGGAGGAAGATGGTCAGGAGGAAAGGAGTGGGAAGAAATACTTTCGAAAATATGACTTAAAAAAACGATGTAACATGGAGGATTATATTTAATAAAAGGATCATGGTCATTGTTTCAGAAAATAATGAAGATAAAGAGAGCGTGTGTAAACTACATTTAATTTTTTTTATCTGACATCAAGTTGAGTTTTGAAATTTTAAGTTTCTAATTTTTAAGATGTGTAGGTGGTGAGTTCCAGTTTGAAATTGCTGTGACAGTGTAAGATTTACTGTATGACACAGTGTTGTGTCGAGGTATGCACAGCAATAATGCCGAACGCGATCGCTCGAGTGTTAGCATTTTGAAGTTCTTAGACATGTGTGTTTGAATGCGAAAAGGATTAGCATTATGCGTTTTGTGCTGTTTGGTAACTTCCGTTGTTGCTTGGTTTTGAAGTCAGTGAGCAAGAAATCCTGCAATCGAAATGGGGGCATAGTGAATTAATGAGGTTCATACGTGTGTTTATAGAAAGTAGTTGTCGTACGCGTTTTAGGGAGTAGAGGGCTTTGAAGACTTTTTAACAAATCTTACTTACATGCGTAGTCCAGCTGAGAGTGCTGTCTATATGAATTCCTAGGTTCTTTACGTCGTTACACCAGGTAGAGGGGAGCCATTTATACTAATAGTAAGCTTTGGGAGTTATTTGGCTTAATAAAGTCCTAAGGCTGCGATCCATTTATTGAGAGTATTTAGTCCTCATTTATTTTCTGAACTAAAGAGTTAAGCTCCGACGGTTGTCCGCTGACATATAGTTGAAGGTCATTCGCGTACATTTTATAGCTACAGTATTTAATATTACTGTCTCACGTCGTTTACGTAAATTAAGAATGCTATGGGTCCTAGAACTGTTCCCCGTGCAATACCTCAGGCAGTTGCAAGGAGGCGGCGGGATGGCAGGCAACGCGATCGGCCGAGTCAAATGCCTTACTGAAATCTAAGAGAATAAGTATTGTTAATTTACCGTTGTCAATGGCGATTGTGGCCTCTTCCATCTAGCTTAAAAGCACAGTTCCTGTATCTGCCTGATCGAAACCATGTTGATCTTCACTTAAGAGATTTTTAAGGTCTAAATAGTTCGTAATTTGATGTCGTGCAATTTTTCTAATACTTTAGAAATTGTAGATAGAATAGTAATAGGTCTGTTCTCAGGAGGATTTGTTTATTTGGGAAGAGGATGCAGTTTTCCAAGAGGTCGGGTACGTTCCACTTATGAGAGAAAAACTTATTATATCTTTTACAATGGGATATATGATTTCGGCACAAAGTTTCAGTAATTTGGCATTGATATTGTCTACTCCGGAGGCGCTTGATTTTAGACTCTGAATAGTTTTAAGGACGTCAATATGTTGTACACGGGAAGAAAATTCTTGTGGAGTATTTTTTAGAATGGAACTGTAAGTTTGATAAAGTCATGTTTTTAATGAACTTTGGAAATGGGGAGCCATATTAGCGAAACGTTGGTTTAGGGAGTGTAGAGGTATATGAATATGAACGGGTGCTCGTGATCTGCCTATGCCAAGAGTGCGTAGAAATTTCCATATTTGTTTCGAGTGGCCTTTTCTGCTCAAAACTTTGTGGTAATATTTAGATTTCGCGTTTCTCAATGTTTGTGTAGCAACATTTCTTAATTATTTGTATTTAATTCTGTTGTTTTCACAATTTGAATTTCGAAAACTTTTGAAGGCAGCGTCCCTTTGTTTCATTAAGCAACGTATTTCATCTGGTATCTAAGGTGCGGTGACGTTGTACGAGCTTCCTACGGGTATGTATCGATTAATCAGTAGTGACAATTGGCTATAAAGTATTTACTTTTCTATCTAAAGAATTTTCTTGGAGAGACAAGATTGTGGGCATAGACATACCGTCAGAGAGAAATAATTCCAAGATTGAATGTTTTGAAACGCTGCATTTGAAAAAACTGTTGGCGTATATCTATGGCATTTCATATTGACAGGGCAGAATCCATTGGTATGCACTGAATTTATTATGAAATCTCTATTGTATGAGAGGCATATGCGATCGTGTTTAGTATACCAGAACTGGTTATTGGCCATGGAATTTCACTTTGTCATGATTCGATACAACGATATGATCTATCCAAGTATCTGTACTGATTGTAGGCGGGATGTGGGGACAGATGCAGCAGATAAAAAGTATGTGGTATGTGAGAATAGCTATCCTAGAGCAAAAGAAATGAGAATACCAATGAATAGGAGAGTGTGTGCCATCTCTGTAGCACCGCTGGTTTAATTTGACCTCCTCCACCTCCTCTCTTTGTCATGTCTGTGTTATTGAGCCGTTCAAGGATCTTTTAGTACTGTTTAATGTGAAAAATTGCCTCATTGAAATGTTTTCTGGAGATACAATTGAGTTGTTGATATTATTAATTCATGTTATATAAAATAATTAACAGTTATTCACAAATTGGTTGAAACTGAAGTTGGTTTCGTAACTTCAATGTATGAATGTAACTCCCATAAGCACGTTGATGTAGTCGGAAATGTATTAGGTTTGTTTAGAAGGTTTTATCTACTTTAGTAGATAATGGTCCTAAGAGCTTTTTTAAAACCTTTTTCATTTACCTCAATTTTGCTCATGTTATACTTTCCTGCCTTTTTTTCTCAGTTTGTTTCATCACTCTTTTCCCTCGCACATTATCGTGTAAAACAAAGTTGACTCCACAATATCTCTATTGTAGCCTTGTTTGCGTGTCTTTAGTAGAATTTTCCATTACATTATTGTAGTAGTCTCTTTCTTAGTATTACATAGAACTAACTATCATGTGTTTTGTTTCCTGCAGTCTGCCCAGTGCTTCCTGCATCCTATTTAATTCCCTAAGGTAAGACTCGCTGTTGTTACTTGTAATTTGTTATCTCATTGATGTTTCCCATTGTCTTATTTATTTGTACAAGTTATATGTCGAGTGAAGAATTTTCGCAAACATGACTTGTTCAAGTAAGTGGTAATTTGTTCTCCTTAAGATATTATTGATATTGTAGCCTCGGAGTCTGTGCGTTATAATAACTTGAGTGTTACTCTTTATCTGAAGGAATGTTTTTTTCTTAGTTCTGTTGTGAGCACTTTGTATTCCCTTTTTATTCCTTCCCAACCGGATACTCTTGAGGTGTCCTCCGTGTAGAACCATCATGTATCCTAATGTCGTATGTGATTGCTGAGCTGTATTTTCAACCTCCGTGAAGTTGGCCGGAAAATCTGGGATTTTAACGAAACTTGGTATATCGTTTGCCCATCGTTTGCCCACCAACAGATTGCGTTTGTCCACCCCCAGAAAAAAGTTAGACGCAAAACAAATTTCCGGGCCACTACACGCTGGCCGGAAAAAATCTGAAAATTGAACCAAACTTTGCATATCAATCACTTCCCAGGTGTGCACATAAAACAAATTCACTTATCTATTTGCGTAATCAATTTTTATTTCGTTTATTTTTCTTCACTTCAGAATAACACATCAGTAATAGAGAAGTTTTTAAGTAGTGAGAAATTGAATTGCAAGCAGAAGCGTTTATTGTTAGATAGCCCGGGAAGCCAATCCGCGTGTTTTATCCGGTTCTGCTAAGCGTTTGGCTAAAGCAACAATGATGATATTTTGCATACACTCGCGCAACTTTTCTTGAACGATAGATTGACGAAATAAGTATGGAGTGGGGAAAATAGTTACAAAGACAGCTACTAGAGTATTTCTTCATTACCAACTCAGGGTGATGAGTCAAACCTCACTACGTTTGCAGCCAGGTCATCTGTTTCCACAACAGCAGGGACACTAGATGAATTAAATGTATTTAAGAGGTCGGTTTGTGTAGATATTTGCACTTTGACAAGCATTCATGTCGAAATTACCCAGAACTGACTATAAGGTGGTGTCTACACATCGAGTCTCTACTTGCCCACTGAATCTTATTTTATCAAATCTTGTTTTATTGCATTAATTGCTTCTTATAAATTGTGACAATCTAAAGAGTTATTACTAACATGGTAAAATTGAAGTCTTAAAATACTATAAATCAGCCTTTCCTTGAAAGTGTAAAGTTATGGAAAAGATGTAAAAAAATATAATTATAGAGAGTATGATAAATGGGTTTACTTGAATATTATCTCTTTATTACTGCATTTCTGGGGATTGTGAGGGATCTTTGGCTCTTTGCATCTTTTTATTCCCATGCATAGTGGAAATACAACCACCAGTATACGCAAAGTCCGATCTACAGCATGGCTGATAGGATGCAACAAACCTTGTTCTCCTTTCCACTTCACAAGATTTCATAACTTTTCTATAATTTGCATCTCGCAGTTACGATACGTCCTCCTAACTCTTTTGGGAGCTTTAGGTGCCTCCTTGGAAGGACCTGAACCTACCTCAGCCAGTTCCTTCAGATACTGATAATAAACCTGAACAGACGTTCTTTACTATGAAAGCTACTAGCTTATGTTTCGCGCCAACGAAGTTTTAATGCTGGGAATGTTGTCATCAGTGCTCGCTGTGCTCTTTTGCCTTCAGCTGTTTATGGCTCCAGGGAGGGGGAAGCAAGGTCATCGTTCAAGAAAAGGTGCGCGAGTAGTACATCCTAATCGTGTGTTATCGTTTGCCCAGGCACAGAAATGAAATTAAAAGCAGAAGCGTTTATTGTTAGATGGCCCGCGAAGCGAATTCGCGCCTTTGTCCAGTTCAGCTAAGCGTTTGGCTAAACATGATCTCTATTCCTTCACCATAAGTGATAGCCAGACCGGCCAAATAAGCGAAATCACCAGCCGAATCCCCGTAAAATACACGCTTCGTTTAAACCCATTTGTATGCCTGGGCAAACGAAAATTATATCTTCGCAGACGAAAATACAGTATTAGAAAATAGTATTCTGAATATCATAACTGTTCCTTCTGGAGTATTAAATAAACCTGATGATATAAGAGTACGCAGACAGATTGGCGTCTGAATATACATTTCTGCCTGTAATTCATTTGTGTACCTGGGCAAAGAAAAAATGTATCAACGCATCGAAAAACTAAATAATGAAGGAATTGTATGCTGAATATTATAATTCTTGCATAAGCGTAAGTGTTAGAAAGACTGATGATATGGGCGAAAGCAACAGCCAGAGCCCCGTTAAATAAACGCTTCTGCCTTTAATTCCATTTCGTGCCTGGGCAAACGAAAACTCTCTGTGGGCAAACGCAAATACTCTATTAGTAAATAGTAACCTGGGCAAACGATTTACTAAAATATTTAAAATACCTGAAATGTTTGGTCAAATTGGATTTGGCACGAAAATTGTTTTTCGTGTGAGTTTTTTGTGAGGGTAGTGAAAATTTTGATGGGCAAACAATATACCAAGTTTTGTTGAAATCCCAAATTTTTTCCGGCCAACTTCACGGAAGTCTATTTTCAGCCTTCTATCCTCCTCCTTATGTTGTATCTGGAAACGTTTGCTCACCGCATTGTAATGTTTGTTCCGAGCCTTGACTACAATAAATTTTATTGTTGTGTACACAGTGTCATACCTTGTGAAGATATCCTTCATTCTTTTTCCTGCATGTTTTTCTCTGAGTCAGTCATCGACGTGTATGCTTCTGGGACTCAAGTCTTCCTCCCTTTCTATAACCATACCGCCTTTTACACCCGTTTTTCCAAATATTGTTCCAATGATGTTAAATGTGTATGTTGAAGAAAGTGATGTATGTTTGTTTAGAAGAGTTTGATAATAAAACAACAAAAAAAAAACACATGGCTTGTGATTCATGCATCTTGACGCTGAATGTTGTATGCGGATATTCGAACATATCAACTATACTGCTAGTTATCCACATTTTAATCATAATGAAATGAATGAACAGCGAATGAATGAAATGAAATGAACTTACAACAGTAGTTTCGTAATTTGCATATTTGGTGGTCCTGTCACAAGAAATTGTAAGACAGAAGTGTCCTAAGTCTATCTTTGTGAAAGGTGTCTGGTTGTGAAAGAATCCCTTTTGTATGCAATTCCCTGGCAAATATATATTTGAATGAATAGTAGCAAAATGTTGTTATGGAAATATAACATGAGTGAGTCGTATGTTTTGTGTTGTCATTGAGGTCTACTGGCACTATAAGGCCTCTTTCCCATCGTGGGAATCACTTTGACTTTTCATATATTCACAAATATATATTTGTGAATGTCTGCTATGAAACTTGCTCCCCATAAGTTGTGAATGTCATTTATTGTTGTAAATTGATGGAAGTTGACCACCTTTGAATGTTTTTACTACATTTGTAATGTTCTCTGTCCTGAAATGTTCCATATCACCCATTGTCCATCTTTCTTACTATCCTTTCAGTTCCTTTGTTCCTTAATAAGTGTTGGAGACAAACACTTGTGTTATCGTAGCGGTTCCCCTATTCTATTTATCTCTATACTCTCAATATGTAAGGTAACGACGAAAAACATTGCCTGGGGTGAAACATTGCCACAACTTGGAAGAATGTAAGTGTAAGCGTAGTGTGTATTGTAAATTTGTTTGTTGGCTGTGTTCTCTTAGTTAGGTACCCATGTATCTTAGAAACTATATAGAATTGTTTGTGGCATTGAGTTAGAATTGCAACCTAAAATGTACGTAAATATGAGGTACATGAAGCAGTGGGGACGCCGATGTAACAGGGTGGAGCCTCTGAAGGGATAAAAGGGACTGACTGCGACGTGACGGGAGTTGAGAAATACAGTAATTAGTCGGACGGAGGATTACTCCAGGAAAGCGTTTAACGGCCGAGAAGGGTTAAGAGAAGCGTTACGTCAAGTACGCCAAAATGAAAGTTTGAATGTTTCGTACATGTTGAGTGCAGAATGTATGATATTTATTAGTGTACCCGACTTAAACAACTACCTACCTTTTTCCCTTTGCCCTCTGTTGTTTTTGTATTGTGTTAATCTCTGTGGCTGCAAAAGTTGTTTATCCTACTGTGATACTTTGAATATAAGTTATTGTTTGTAAAGTTGTTAGTGTATGAGAAAGAAAATATTTTTAAACTGTATATCTGCTTGTGGTACCTGCATTTTTTAATCAGTTGTTTTATAAGTATGAGGAAAGATTGCATGTGATTTCAATGTTTGGGGTGGTATTTTTGAAGAATAAATGTTATGTTTCTGCTTAATATTTGTTTGATAGTTTAAGTGGTGTATATTTGTATTGAAGTATGCTAGATGATTTTATGTTGGTAGTTGTATTGTGATTTTTTTTTTTTTGTAATTTTGAAGGTCCTTAGTTTATAACTTATATATATTAAACATTTTATTCTAATAATGTTTATTATGATTAAAAATAAAATATAAATGTTTGTCTAAAAGCAAACAAGTTTCCAAGAATTAAAAAATATCTGAAAAGGCAGTCCTATAAGTAATATCAAGAAATGCAGGATTTGTAAAGACAAGTTTTTAGTGAGTTTGAATATTTTTTGTTATGATGTTAGTGAAATTTAGTTGGTATATTTGAAAAATGATTGTTGAGAGTGTATGTAATTTTCCCCAGGTATGTTACTGTTAGAACTATGAGTTAGTGTATAGGTTTATGTCTTGTGTTGCAAGAAATAAGTTTTACTTTATTGCATATTGAGATTTTGTACATAAGTATAGATAGTGTAAGTGAAGGGGTAAAGATGAATCATTTTGAAAAAGGTGTAGATAATTTCTTTTTGTCCTGATGACTTGATACTGATTATTGTGGATGTATTTGTGAGAATGGTTTGGTGAGGAGCATGGGAACCGGTCTGTTTTTAGAATGTTTGTTTGTAGTGGAATGATGTTTTATTTTCCTTTTGATATGTGTTGTAGAGAATTAGTGACCACTTGTGACAATTGCCTTATACAAAGGTTTGTTTGAAAATGAAGTGAGCGAGTTGTGATTTATGTATTTTATTTTATCTGTGTGTGTTTGTGACATAAGTTCAGTTAGTAAATGATTAATTATTAAAATGTTTGTTGAAATCATTGTAGTGGCTGTAATGTGCTAGAAATTAGGTCTATTGACAGCTATAATTTTTTAAGTCAAAGTGTACAAATGTCTAATGAAAGGCTTGCGTAGTTATGAAACATTTGTAATGAAATTTTGTCCCATTGCGAAAAAATGTTGAATAAAATGTTATGACTAAGTCAAGTCAAGTGAATTTTTTCATACGGAAACAATGAAATGAAACACATTGTGAATACACAATGAAATGTCATCCATATCCACATCAATGTCATTGTATATAATATTTATTATTTATTTAAAATGAAACCACAAGTGATCTCGATCAGGTTTTCGTCCAGTTTCCCTGACAAATGTGGACCTTCTGGACATAAATGTAACTTCATTTCCTGTGCATGTCTTGTAGAATTCAGTTGGAAATACAATTATTAAAAATTGTTTCCATGTTGTGGCAGGAAGTATTATTTTCAGGATGGACAAATATTGGACAAGGTTTCAAAATTTATTGCCTTTTTATCCTTGGAAAATAGATTTTATTATATGGGAGATTTTTTCTCCTTTCAAAATTGAAGTAGTATGACTTAGTGTAGGATCACAATTTTGAAAATGTGCAATAATAATCTACTTTTCCCATAGCATGTCATATGCAGCTTTTAACTGCTTTGATGTTAAATAAAAAAATAAAATGATAAGGTAAGGTTTAATGAAGAAAGGTGATAGTAATATACAAGAAAGTAGGAATTGTTTGTTTTCCCTTATTGCAGGTCAAAATTTCTGTAGCTGAAAGACGAGTAGATATTTTTATGCCCATTGTCTTTAAAATTTGATATATTTTTGTTGGTTGTTATTTGCTGTAATTGCTTTTGAATGATTTGGTGGAACTCAGTATGTAGTAGGTGTTTTACTACTGTTAAGAGAATGATTAGTTTGTTATTGTGCCTTAAAGGTAGAGTTTTACTACTGTTTAGATATTGAGTAGGTGTTTTACTATGTTACAGGAATATTTCTGAACATTGGAATTAGACATACCCATAGTCCTCCTGTAATAGATGGGACACTATTTTATTTTGTGGTTGTGATCATCTGAAAGGAGTAGAAATATAAAATAAAAAGTATTTTTACCTATGGTAATAAGTTTTCAAATTGTTTTGCCAATAGAACTGCAAATAGTAAAAAAGGTGGGAACAAGATTGAAGTATGAAGATTACTTCATGTCTGTTTTGAGAAATGTTGTATTGAGAAAATAGTCTAGATGTTCATTATGTAGTAGGATTTGTGTGCTGTTGTATAAATTAGGAAAATGAATATCTCAATGAATTGTTATTTTTTATGTTGACAGGTGTTGAAGAAAGGAGTCTTTGAGTCTTGGAATAGTTGTCTGAAGATAGAAGACAAGTTGTGGAATTGTAAATGAAAACTTGAAGGTTTTTGAATTGCAAATATATGAGAATGTAAAACTTTTTAAGTTTAATAAATTGTTTGTTAATTAAAATATTAACCCTTATTTTTAACCTTTCCTTTCCTTTCTTGAAGGATGTTTAAAGTAAGCTATAGGGTGGGGGTGTGAGAGTCTTTACAGTATGAAAAGAGGGAGTTTAATGATCTCTGCAGAAAGGGTTTTTTTTTGGTAATTTGTAGTGGAAGTTTAGCTTTTAGATAATTTGTGAAGTGCCAAATATTGTGCATTGAAGTTTTTGTCTTGTCTTACATTTCTTGGAGGTTTTCTTGAATTTCTTCAGAAAGTTGCAAGATTTTTTCTTGGTTGTTGCAAGTTCCCAAATGTTTAATGATCACATTAGTTGCCTTTGTGGTTAAGGTTCATGTAATACAATTTCTGTTTTCACTGATTTTCCTTGAATGTTTTAAGTGTTTTGGAGTTTGCTTGACTAAGTAGTAACTTATGGTAATAGGGAAGGAAATGAAAGTCATTGTAGTTGAGAAAAATTTATTATGAAGAGTAGTGTCCAACAAGCTGTGCCGTCATGCCTGTGTCCTCCTTTTCCTCTTTTTCTTCTTGGTTGTTGCAAGCCCAATGATCACATTAGTTGCCTTGGAAAGTAAGTGTGGAAACCTTTACATGCCTCATCTAACCTTTGTGGTTAAGGTTTATGTAATAATAATTTCTGAGTTTTCACTGATTTTCCTTCAAAGTTGGTTTCCTTGAAAGTTTTAAGTTGTAACTTACTATTGCAATTGTTCAGTGTGTTCCAGAAGTTGATTAATTTTCTAAAAGACTTGAAACAAAACCTTTAGTTTTCTTTGGAGTTTGCTTACATACTAAGAAGTAACTTATAGGGAAGAAGGGAAATGAATAGCCAAGATTGGTTGAGAAAGAACTTTATTAGGGAGAGTGTCCAACCCGAAAGCCAAGGCCGTGGTCTGTGTGCTGCGTCTTTATTCCTTTGTTCGACGCCCACGCTCACGTGAGGCAATCAGGTGCTCTCCGCTTCTGGTCAAGGGGGTAGCACCCTGCTCCTCCACACCAACACCTCCGACAGGCTCTGCACCTGAAACAATACAAGTCAAAAATTAACATCCACATTTATTATTTTTAAATAATAAAAATACAAAGTTAAATAGAAGAGGAAAAAGACAGACTAAAGTTTACAAAAAAGGAGAGGATTAACAGGTAAATGAAGAGAAATAGAAGGAACTGAGGTAAGTTACAAGTGAAAGGACAGGACCAAGAAAATGGAAGTCAGAAAATGCTAAGGAACAATTGCAGGAAATAAAAGGTAAGTAAAAAAGTAATCCATTAGAGAGAATATTTATGATCCTTACCAGGAACCAGGTAAGTTTTAAGACAGGTTACATTTTCTAAACCTTCAATTACATTAAACATTTCAAAAAATTTACATGACTGCAGCTTTTTCAAGCTCAATAATACAAACTTCTGGGAGATCATAAAAATGTTGAAGGACAATTTAGGAAGACAAAACAATCAAGATAGCAAGGTTGAGAAACAAAAATGGTATTTCAAAAAAGGACAATGAAAACAAAGGTACAATATAAAAAGGAAAAACACATGGACACATGCCATAAAAAAAGGTACAGAATGGGAACAGTAGAGGAACATTCAAAGGATTGCAGAAAGAATAACAATTGCACACATACTGCAAGGAGACACTTAAGGAAATTTACGTTGTACAAAGTCCTAACAAAAAATACTTTAAAACCTACATAAAAATATTCTTTCTAAATAAATTAACAAAGTTATACATACAATTGCCAAGAGTGCAGGAAAAGGAACTGGTCAGCTGAAGACATGCAATTTCAATTTCATTATTACATGAAGGAAATAAGGAATGGGAACATAAAATTAAACATAGGTCAGGAAAACACTGGCAAAAAAAATACAAATTCATGCAAATAAATTTTGCAACTAAACAATACAAATTATTTTCAACATTGAAAACAAACAAAAGTGAAAAGAAAATTTCACAACCTATAAATGTTCATATACAATCAAATATGTAATTTACAAAATACTCTTCATTTCTCACACTTCAAATATTCAATGTGTCCCCTCCACTGCCAATACAACTTTTGAATCTAATATTTCCACAAATGTTTATTAATTAAATTGCCCAGTGAATATTAAATGGATTGCCCCAAGGATTTATTATTTTTCTTTTTGGACAATTTATTTTTTTATTACCTTTCTTGTTCTTAAACCCACAACCCCATTCTTCCACATTTTCACATTTTTAGCCACCCATCCCCCTCACACCTATCACTTTCCTTAGCTTCTACTTCATTTTAACATTCATTCCTGTCAAAAATTACACATAACTTATTTCAGTTTATTCTGGCTTTCTTTCTACAGTTTTCTACTTTCTTGTGACTTCCATAAGACATCCTTGACAATTCTCTATTTTTTTTAACATTTATGTTTTCATATTTTCTATTCAACTTTCAACTTCTAAATTTCAAATTTAAAATAGACATTTTATTTTTCATTTTACTTCCAATTTAAGGAGTACAAGAATACTTTTAATTCTTATGTCTCATTCCCAAATACCTGGTGCATTTCATAATAAAATTTAAAATTAAGTCCTTTAAATATCACAAGTATACCATAGTCCACAGGTCTAATATTACAAATTGCATATGAAGACAAAATTATCTGCATAACCAAAATGCACCTTTCAAATTACCTACCACTACAGAACACTACAACACTGATAAAATATATTGGCAAGTTTTGAAAAATTACTTTTAAAACATTCTTAAAATTTTCAACTTTCATTACCATTACAAGGATTTCCAGTTATATATTAAGGTACTTTCAAATGAAACTAAGCATTTATGGAAACCTGACTAACTTCCAAAATATTTCTGCAAAACACCTTTTACTATATGTAGTCAACTCTTCATTAACTGGAATTATTATGAACACAACACAGGAAAAGGAGAGGAGCCCTTTATCATTCATATAAACAAAGAATTCACCATTTATAATAAATTACAACAGAAAATCTTATTCTTTTATTACACACACAAATATTCTCATCTCACAAATTTATCAATGAAACCACTCCTTTTAACACTTCAACAATTTCAAAACAATTACCACACTTTTAACACAACTCATAACCATCATTGCTAGTAATTCAAGCATTTCATAAAAAACTATCATACTACATGTACTTTCAGTTCTCATCCCTCTATGACCTACTCTCAAACATCATAGACCTACAACAAATTCATCACTTCATTTCCATAATTGCAACAATTTAACATTCACAGTAATAATACTTTTTTTATAACAAATAAAATCCTACACAAACACAGACACTTTATTTCTTAACTCCAAAACCTCTCTGGATTTCCATTCATCACCTATTTCAGAAATTACAATACTATTTTTACGAAACAAATACAACAGGCACAAATAAACCTAGTGGGCTATTAGTATAGCAGAAATTAAGCAATTTCAAATAACAAACAATCATCAAAACTAAAAACCCACTCAATGTCTTCATGAATCACAGAAAGATAAATTTTAAAAAAATTACACTTCATCTCAAAGGATATAAAGGAAAATTCTACATACTTCAATTCATTTTTATCAAACATTAAAAATTTAAAATTATCACTAGCACATACAATTTTTTTCCTCTACCTGACCTACTTCAAATACAACACTCCTGAAACACAGGACAAACAACAAACTTCATGCACACAAAATTCCCTAACACACAACATCTCACCACGGTGAATTGCCACCCAGTACAGATATTACCACATTACAAATTTCTACTACCCACACAATGCTGCACAAAATCTATTTCCAGATTTCAACACCAATGCACATTCTGGGATCATACATTATCATCAAAACCTACACTATGCATTGAATTTTTTCCAAATCACTAAACTCCCTGCCTATCTAACTAAGTCAAAACTTTGATTTTCAAAATCATTCATATTTCAAGGTACACTACATGAAGCTACTTTCAAATTTTCTCAAAATGGTTCAACACTTATTACTTTATTGTAAACATTAACACTTATAAGGTGGCATACATCCATTTTCCACTGTTCACAGAATTTTCACAATTGAAACATTTTCCATTTTTTCAGCAACTTTAAAACTACAAATTGAAAATGGAGATTTTTACTTTTCTTTTATGTCATTTACATTTTTTAAACTTTGGGTTTTTACATTAATATTGTAGATAATGTATAATTTAAAAAAATTAAATTAAAATATTCTCAAAAAGGACTCAATTTTTTTTTATTTACATACTAGGATACAGCTACATCAGGGATAAACCTACATGCACTCTATAAGGTAACATGCATCATATTGCTTTTTTCTCTTTTTTCCACAATTGAATTATTCACTTTCTCTCACATCATTAATTGATTTCTAACATTATCCTATGCATTTCACAACATCTGGCAAAGATCCTCAAAACTACTATACTTTTCAAGAAAAATCTCACCAAAATTCTTTTACAAACAATTTTCACAAAAATTGCTCCAATTTTTTTTCCTTTTAATCTTTTCCAACATCTAGTACTTATTACACCACTCACAAATTACTCTAAAAATTACAACAACCTTTCAATTCAAGGTTACACAAAACATTCCTACACAAAACACACCTTCTTGCTTTACTCCCTTTCCTGGTTACAACACCATCTAAGATAAAAGTCAACTTTGCTGCACCAACCACCCAGTGATTTCTGAGACGCTCATGTACCTTTATAACCCCAGATGTAACCCCAGCTTCATTTCATACTACAAAACATACAATTCAATCCTAAAAAAAGTAATCAAACAAGCGAAAATTATGACAAATGACAAGTACATTGCAAATGCACATAAAAAAACAAAAGCTATTGGGACATTATTAAAAGACAACAGCACCAACTAACAATAACAAAAAAAAATATAGAGCTCCTTCAAAAACCAAACTTTCAAAGACCCACAAGAAATTGCTAATATATTCAATAACACTTTTCACAAATTGGTAAAAATTAGATCTCAACATTCCTAAACAATAACACACCAGACAAACACTAATGTTTCCAAATTCAAATTCTATATATTTATATGAAACCACCCCCCCCGAAATTTTTAAAATCATTGGACAAATGGAGAATAAATTTCAGCAGGCCTGGACAACATTCCAGATTTTCTTATAAAACCCGTGCCCATATATAGTGCAACCACTGTCTCATATTTGCAATCACTCTAAAAACAGGCATATTCCCAAATGTATTCAAAATGGCAAAGTTAAACCAGTCTTTAAAAGGGCAATAGTTATGATCCCATGAACTACAGACCTATCTCCCTGCTATCGGGATTTTCAAAAATTCTGAAAAGCTTTTTCAATGATAGACTCAAACACTTTCTCAATGCAAATAATATCCTTACAAACACACAACATGGTTTCAGGTGTAATAGATCCACAGAGACAGCCATTTTCCCCTTTTTTAAATCACATACTTATTGCACTAAATCACAGGAAATTCCCTTTGGGCCCTTTTTCCCTAGATTTGTCAAAAGCTTTGACATTATTGATCATCACATACTTTTAACAAAACTAGAAATTAGGATCCGAGAAATTTGGTAGCCAGGGGATTAAATCATATTTATCAACCGTAGCCAGAAAGTTCCCTCCAGCACACTAAAGATAACAAAATCCCCTCTGCTACTCCAACCTCAGATGATAAATTGGGGAGTCCATGGATCCATTCTGGGAAATTATTCCTTATATACATAAATGACATGCCTTTGGCTTTAAAAATAACAAAACAATTTTGTTTGCAGATGACAAAAAACATAATCATAAACAAAAACGCAAAATTATTAGAAAAAACTCAAGAAACAGCATGCAATGTAAAGGGTTTTTCAAGACAACAAACTTATCATAAAACACCAGCAAAACAGTCTCTCTAAATTTCATGAATCCGATCCAAAAAAAAACCCCTCCCAACATTTGCTCATAAATAATAATCTTGAAAAAAATATCACAGGAAACTACCTTCCTTGGTCTAACAATCCAAGAAAACCTAAAATGGAATGCTCATTTCAAATCTTAATAAGAAGCTCACCAAATCTTGTATGCCTATACACCTAAAGTCAAGCCCCAACATTGAGACTCTTAGGACAATGTATTATGCAAATGTGACTCACATTGAAATATGGATTAATATTTGGGAAATGCCCTGAAAGCACTCGACATTTATTATCCAAAGAATACTAGACAATGCCAGCACCATAAGCGGGAGTCTTGCAAACCCTTGTTCAAAAATTAAGGATTTTTTCCACTACACTATGTACATATTTGAAATAGTTGTCTTCACAAAAAGATTCTCATGGAAAACAAAGACACTTTCCTCTAAATTTGATTACAACTATAACACTTGAAAAAAGGATAACCTACATGTTCCCCAATCTGAAACTACACTTTATAAAAAAGTAACAATAGAGGGCATTACACTTTCAACAAATTGAGCCATGATATTAAAGATATTAATACAATACATAGGATTTAAAGTAAATTGAAGTTTTCCCTGCAACAACATGTTCTACAGTGTGAAGGAATACACAAATCCATCACTACCTCCCTTAAAAACAAAAATAAAAATTCTAATCCCATTGCTTCTCTGTTTCATGTTGACTGTTCAAGTTGAAGCAAAAAAAGAACAATATCCATTCCTGTTAATTGCGGGTTGGGTGATGGAAGGAATGCCAACCCAAATTTGTTAATAATTAATATCGTTAAATCATTTCTGAATGAATGGTATTTTATTATTAGTATTGTTACTATTATAATTGATATTACTGTTACTATTATTATTATTATTATTATTATTATTATTATTATTTTATAATTATTATTGTAAGATCAATGACCAACTTGATCAGGTTTTTTGTCCAGTTCCTTGATCCTTTGAGCAAATGCTGAGATGGTCCCCATTGTTTGATTTCTGACAGTAAATGTAACTTCACTCCGCCATATCTGACTCGTCATACACGATTGAAATTGTATTTGTGACTCAATAAATATTATTATTATTATTATTTTTTTTTTTTTTTTTTTTTTTTTTTTTTTTTTGGTGAGAGGAAAAAATGCATTATGCACCTTCAGGGATTCAGATGGTATAATCCCTGGTGTGTGGGACTCCCATTCTCAGTGGTATACCCACTAAAAAAACCTCTCTTCTTATGCCCAGGGCCCCTTTCCCACGGAATCGTCAAGACATTACTTCATGGAGAGGCAGGCAGTGGCTGAGCCTTTACTTCATTTTACGTTGAGTCGCTCTTCTTTCCTTTTCATCACAAGGGTCAAGAACTCTTGTATTTGTCCACCTTTCCTCGATTGTAGCATAAGCGAACTATGTTTGATGGAGAAATGTCTGCCCCCAAATATGTTCAATCTTCTTCCATGTGTCCCATGCACGCATGCAAATTTTGGCATGGCGTCATCATCCCGTAACCACAGAATTCACATTTTGAGTCATATGCTTTTTTAAATCTAAAGGTAGGTTTTAAAAACAACCATGACCGTGAGCACTTGTGTGAGGTAGAAATTTACTTCTCCGTGCATTCTATTGAACCATGGTTTGATATGCGGTATCAAGAGGTGCGTCCACCTTCCTTTAGGATCCCCATCCACCTGTCCTGCCATTCCGCCAGTAGTGATGTTCGGCCTCTTTTTAATGCTTCTTTCGTCCTACTCGCCGGTTTTTTCGCGTTGGAGTCGGCAGATTTTTTCGCTTCGTCATACACCGCTTTTCTTTCTCTAGCCAACATATCAATGGGGGGTATTCTGGCCATACTCCTACTGCGCTGTCGGATACGTGCGATAAGCGACACTATTCTCAGCCCCAATCTCCGCTGCACTTGCGCGTACTTCGTCCACGCGCTTTACCTAGTTTGTCAGCCCACACCGGAGCCATAAAGCATTTGTGAGTGGCTACGCTGGCAATCATACGTCTCTTCGCTTCTTTTGGTCCCCCTATTTGGATAATTCTCGAGAGGTTGGCTCCAGTAGCTGCTGCCTTGTCTGCCATTTTGCTGATGTGGGGCCCGAAGCTCAGCCTATGGTCTATTTCGACACCTAAGTATGAAATTTGGCGTTTCCAGGGATATTTACTCCGCCCAAGGTGATGCGGGGAATTGGATAGCTCTTCGGTCCGTTACTAGTACTGCCTCTGTCTTTTCAGCTGCCATTTGGGGCCTCTTGCTCATCCATCTTTTAACCCTGAAGAGAGACTCATTTAGGTGCATCTCTAGCAGTTCTGTGTTTTCACTGTAGCTAGTAATCAGCGTGTCGTCTGCATATCCAATCAGCTGGGTATGTTGTGGTAGGTCGATTTTAATGGGTCGTCATACATGACGTTCCATAAGAATGGGCCTAGTTTCGAAGCTTTGGACCCCACATGTCACGTCACAGTCACGTCTTCCCCATTGCGAAGAGATTCGTATAGACTATACTCCTCTCATGAAGATAGTCTTCAACCATTCTCAGAAGGTATTCAGGGACTTTCTTATCTATCAGAGCCTCCATGATGTCCTTCCATCTGGCGCTATTGAACGCGTTCCCGATGTCTATGGCCACCAGAGCACAGAGCCCTTTTCTTCTTCCGTCACTCCCTTTGGCCTGTTCCGCAATCCTGACCACTTCGAGAGTGGCGTCAGTTGTCGTCCCCCCCCTTCCCCGGAAGCCATACTGTTTAGGGGATAGGTCTGATAGGTATACCTCCAGCCTTGATATAATTAGTCCCTCTAGTAACTTTCCCATGGTGTCCGGGAGGCAAAGGGTCTAAAAGACGAGGTCTTGTCGAGCGGTTTATTACCCTTCCGGAGGAGGATGAGTTTCTGCCTCTTCCATCTTCTGGGGAATATTCCGTTCCTGAGACATGAGTTAAACACGGAGAGTAGACAGTCAGGATGTTGCTCTGCAACAATCTTGAGCATTCTTTCGAATCCATCAACCCCGGGAGCTTTCCCACATTTTAGGCTATTTGCAGCCCTCCGTAGTTCGTCCGTCGTAAACAGGACTCCCTCGTCAAAGAGAGACGCTCGGTCTTTGTCTGCCCAGCACTCTCTAATGGGAATAGGTCACTTATGACTTTCCTCACCCAGTCGACGCCAGTCCAGGCGTCCTCCCCTCCATTCTAAGCTTCTGGTCACAATTTTGGGGCATGCCCCACGGTCACTTTCGACCTCTTCGGGGAGCCTTTTCCCAACATATGACCTTACTTTTTTAATCTCTTTTGGGAGGAGTTTGCGAGTCGTCTTGTAATCTCTTTAAATGTGGGATTCGTCTTAGCCTCGTCGCTTGCCTTCTCGCCTTGATGACTCTTACGATTGCTGCTTTTCCTGTAATCACCAATAGACCTGCTGTTTGCGTCTAGGGCCACGACGTTAGGCATCGAGGCATCGCATGCAGCTACTACTGTCTCGATTGTTGTTTTGTAATTTCGTCAGTGTTTCTGCTTTTTTGTCCAGCCCAGGCTATTCAACAACTTGGATTTTTCCCAAGGACGTTTTTCCCTTTTCCCACATCCATTTTCTTAGGTTTCCCAGGGTGGTCGTTTATTGTTCCGGGGTGGTCGCTTGTCGTTTTGTACCCGCTCTGTTTCAACTGAGGATATATATGGGTGGTCACTTAGAGTTTCCTCCTCTAATATTTCCGCTCTTTGCATATCTTAGGAGGCTAGTTGAGCATATTGTCAGGTCTAGGAATGGAGGAGGCGTTCCCTCTTTGGGAAAGGGGTTCTCCCAGCCCCGAGTTTAGAATGATAAGATCATTCCTTGCCGCAGAATTCACTAACAATGGCTCCTCTTCTATCGGAGCGTGTCTCCCATTCCGGAGATTTACCGTTGAAGTCGCCGGCAAGTAATATCTTTGATTTGGCTGTCTGTAGACTAGTGTCTAGTTCATACATTTCGGCTATAAATTTGTCGATGGTATCGTTCGGAAGAAGTAACAACTGTATATTCTTATTTACTAACTTCTACCCAGACGAACCCGTATTTCGTCTCCTTGTACTTCGTACGCCTAGGTTACCATTTAAAACCCTTTAATGCCAGCTCTTCTCTGCCATCCTGATACCACGTAGAGTCGTCAGGGGGGGCTGTCACAAAATAAAATCAGGTCTATCTTCTTTCGGCAGCCACCTGCAGTGCCAAGTCGCGTGCCTGTCTGCTTCGCCTAGATTAATTTGTAAAATCGGAGCATATCTGGCGCGTTTGTCTTTTTTACATGCAGCAGCAAACGACTCACATCTACTGCCTCCCAGGGCATGGTCCGCTTTTTTTCCCTGTCTTTGCAGAGAATGCACTGGGTTTCCTGCAATCTTTTGCATTGTGTCCTGCTTTGCCACATTTGTAGCAAATGTTTCTTCTGTCGGGGCCCTTGCAGGAGGTTGATATGTGCCCGAAATCAAGACACCTGAAGCATCTTATTATCTGCCTCTCTTCGCTAATCTGGCAGTTAACCCACCCAATTTTGAGCTTTTCCATTTTTAAAAGCTCTTGGGCTTGTTCAGCTTTTGGCAGTAGTGTCGCTGTTTCCCCTCCGTATCCCCGCATTCTACAGGAGCCAGCGATTTCTGAGTCTCTGCTTTTATCACCTGGGCAACGCCTCGAAACCTCTTCGACTACTACAGTCTCGTCGATGTCCCTTATTTTAATAAGCCGCTTTGGCACCAGCGTTTTTACTGTGGCTTGCGTGCCTACTGCCTCCACTACTGCCTTGTTCAAGGAGTCAATATCACCGGTCTTCCGGATGACGATTAGCAGCTCCTTCCTTTGCGTCCTGCGGATCTTCAGGATCTCTGCCGCATGTGCCTTAGGGTCTACCGACTCCTTCATTTTTTTGATGATATCCGCGTAGGATTCACCATCTTTGGCCACTACTTTAATCGCCTGGTTCTGTATACCGGGGCGGTTCTTGGGCCTTCCCGACTGTTGCTTGGGGCGGTTCTTTTCACGGCATTGTCCGCCGTTCCTCTCCTTCCGTCACTACTGTCACCTTCCTCTTATCCAGTCTGGTGGTTTCCGCCGGGGGCTGGAGCTTCTTTTTTGCCCTTTTTCTTCCCTTGGCGGGGTCTCCGCATAGTGCTTTCCTATTTTTGTAGTTGAGCACTCTTGTAGTCGATCCAGGAACTCTGCTCTTTCCTCCGCAATGGCCTTGCATTTGTATTTCATCGAGTCGATGTCATGCAAGGCTTTCATCATTGCATCCTTTAATTATTATTATTATTATTATTATTATTATTATTATTATTATTATTTTTTTTTTTTTTTTTTTTTTTTTTTTTTTGTGAGAGGAAAAAATGCATTATGCACTTTAGGGATTCAGATGGTATAATCCCTGGTGTGGGGACTCCCATTCTCAGTGGTATACCCACTAAAAACCTCTCTTCTTATGCCCATGCGCCTCTCCACGGAATCGTCATGAGACATTACTTCATGGAGAGGCAGGCAGGTCTGAGCCTTTACTTCATTTTACGTTCGGTCGCTCTTCTTTCCTTTTCATCACAAGGGTCAAGAACTCTTGTATTGTTTGTCCCCCTTTTCCTCCGATTGAAGCATAAGCCGAACTATGTTTGATGGAGAAATGTCTGCCTCCAAATACTCGTTCAATCTTCTTCTCCATTGTCCCATGCTACGCATGCAAATTTTGTGTGCATGGCGTCATCATCCTCGTAACCACAGAATTAAATTTTGGAGTCATATGCTCTTTTAAATCTAAATAGGTAGGATTTAAAACAACTGACCTGTGAGCACTTGTGTGAGGTAGAAATTTACTTCTCCGTGCATTCTATTGAACCATGGTTCGATATGCGGTATCAAAAAGTGTGTCCACCTTCCTTTAGGATCCCCACCCCACCTGTCCTGCCATTCCGCCAGTAGTGATGTTCGGGCGCTCTTCTTAATGTCTTCTTTCGTCCTACTCGCCGGTTGTTTCCGCTGGAGTCAGCAGACTTTTTCGCTTCGTCATACACCGCTTTTCTTTCTCAGCCAACATATCAATGGGGGTATTCTGGCCAGTACTCCTACTGCGCTGTCGGATACTGTGCGATAAGCCGACACTATTCTCAGCCCCAATCTCCGCTGCACTTGCGCGTATTTCCCAGTCCCACGCTTGCTTTCCCTGGTTTGTCAGCCCACCCCGGACCCCAAAAGCATCTGTGAGTGGGCTACGCTGGCATCATACGTCTCTTCGTTCTTTTGGTCCCCCCTATATTTGGCATAATTCTGGAGAGGTTGGCCCCAGTAGCTGCTCCCTTGTCTGCCATTTTGCTGATGTGGCCCCGACTCAGCCTATGGTCTATTTCGACACCTAAGTATGTAATTTGGCGTTTCCAGGGGATATTTATCGTCCAAAGTGATGCGGGGAATTGATAGCTCTTCGGTCCGTTACTAGTACTGCCTCTGTCTTTTCAGCTGCCATTTGCGGGCCCCTCTTTGCGTCATCCATCTTTTAACCCTGAAGAGAGACTCATTTAGGTGCATCTCTAGCAGTTCTGTGTTTTCACTGTAGCAAGTAATCAGCGTGTCGTCTGCATATCCAATCAGCTGGGTATGTTGTGTAGGTCGATTTTAATAGGTCGTCATACATGACGTTCCAAAAGAATGGGCCTAGTTTCGAAGCTTGTGGTACTCCACATGTCACGTCACACGCCCGTTTTTCCCCCATTGCGAAGAGATTCGTATAGACTATACTCCTCTCATGAAGATAGTCTTCAACCATTCTCAGAAGGTATTCAGGGACTTTCTTATCTATCAGAGCCTCCATGATGTCCTTCCATCTGGCGCTATTGAACGCGTTCCTGATGTCTATGCCCCCAGAGCACAGAGTCCTTTCTTCTTCCCGTCCCCCCTTTTTGGCCTGTTCCGCAATCCTGACCACTTGGGAGAATGGCGTCAGTTGTCGTCCCCCCCTTTCCCGGAAGCCATACTGTTTGGGATAGGTCTGATAGGTATACCTCCAGCCTTGATATAATTAGTCCTCTAGTAACTTTCCCATGATGTCCGGGAAAGGCAAAGCGGTCTAAAAGACGAGGTCTTGTCGAGCGGTTTATTACCCTTCCGGAGGAGGATGGTTTCTCCCTCTTCCATCTTCTGAGGAATATTCCGTTCCTGAGACATGAGTTAAACACGGAGAGTAGACAGTCAGGATGTTGCTCTGCAACAATCTGAGCATTTCGCTCGGAATCCATCGAATCCCGGAGCTTTCCCACATTTTAGGGCTATTTGCAGCCTCCGTAGTTCGTCCGTCGTAAACAGGACTCCCTGTCAAAAGAGAAGACGCTCGGTCTTTGTCTTGCCCAGCACTCTCTAATGGGAATGGTCACTTTGACTTTCCTCACCCAGTCTGGATCAGCCCAGTCCAGGCGTCCCCCCCTCCATTCTAAGCTTCTTGGTCACAATTTTGTAGGCCATGCCCCACGGGTCACTTTCGACCTCTTCGATGAGCCTCTTCCAACATATGCCCTTTACTTTTTAATCTCTTTCTTGAGGAGTTTGCGAGTCGTCTTGTAATGCTCTTTTAAGTGTGGGTTTCGTCTTAGCTCTCGTCGCTTGCCTTCTCGCCTTGATGCATCTCTTACGTATTGCTGCTATTTCCTGTGTCCACCAATAGACCTGCTGTTTGCGTCTGGGGCCACGACGTTGAGCATCGAGGCATCGCATGCAGCTACTAGTGTCTCGATTGTTGTTTTGTAATTTCGTCAGTGTTTCTGCTTTTTGTCCAGCCCAGGCTATTCAACAACTTGGATTCTTCCGGACGTTTTTGCCTTGTTCACATCCATTTCTTGGGATTCCAGGGTGGTCGTTTATTTTTCCCTGGGGTCGCTTGTCGTTTTGTACCCGCTCTTTTTCCCAACTGAGGACACTTATATAGGTGGTCACTTAGGTTTCCTCCTCTAATATTTCCAGCTCTTTGCATATCTAGAAGGCTAGTTGAGCATATTGTCAGGTCTAGAATGGGGGGGCGTTCCTCGTTGGAAGGTTCTCCCAGCCCCCGAGTTTAGAATGATAAGATCTTTCCCTTGCCGCAATTCATTAACAATAGCTCCTCTTCTATCGGAGCGTGTCTCACCCCATTCCGGAGATTTACCTTGAAGTCGCCGGCAAAATATCTTTGATTTGGCTGTCTGTAGACTAGTGTCTAGTTCATACATTTCGGCTATAAATTTGTCGATGGTATCGTTCGGAGAGAAGTAGCAACTGTATATTCTTATGTTACTAACTTCTACCCAGACAAACCCCGTATTTCTCTCCTTGTACTTCTGTACGCCTAGGTTACCATTTACAACCTTAATGCCAGCTCTTCTCTGCACATCCTGATACCACGTGAGAGTCGTCAGAGGGCTGTTCACAAAATAAAATCAGGTCTATCTTCTTTCGGCAGCCACCTGCGTGCCAAGTCGCGTGCCTGTCTGCTTCTGCCCTAGATTAATTTGTAACAATCGGAGCATATCTGGCGCGTTTGTCTTTTACATGCAGCAAAAACGACTCACCATCTCCCGCCTCCCGGGGCATGGTCGTCGCTTTTGTTCCTGTCTTTGCAGAGAATGCACTGGTTTTCCCCTGCAATCTTTGCATTGTGTCCTGCTTTGCCACATTTGTAGCAAATGTTTCTTCTGTCGGGGCCTTGCAGGAGGTTGATATGTCGAAATCAAGACACCTGAAGCATCTTATTATCTGCCTCTCTTCGCTAATCTGGCAGTTAACCCACCCAATTTTGAGCTTTTCCATTTTTAAAAGCTCTTGGGGTCATTCAGCTGGTAGCAGTAGTGTCGCTGTTTGCACACTACCGTATCCCTCCGCATTCTACAGGAGCCAGCGATTTCTGAGTCTCTGCTTTTATCACCTGGGCAACCGCCTCGAAACCTCTTCGACTACCAGTCTCTGTCGATGTCCCCTTATTTTAATAAGCCGCTTTGGCACCAGCGCTTTACTGTGGCTTGCGTGCCTACTGCCTCCACTACTGCCTTGTTCAAGGAGTCAATATCACCGTCTTCGGATGACGATTAGCAGTCCTTCCTTTGCGTCCTGCGGATCTTAGGATCTCTGCGCATGTGCCTTAGGGTCTACCGACTCCTTCATTTTTGATGATATCCGCTAGGATTCACCATCTTTGGCCACTACTTTAATCGCCTGGTTCTGTATACCGGGGCGGTTCTTGGCCTTCCGACTCTGTTGTTTTTTGCTTTCTTCTTTTTCGACTTTCGAAAAACCATGTCTGTTCGCCGTTGTTCACCTGCCTCTGTTTCCACTACTTCTATTTCTTCTTTTCACGGCATTGCCCGCCGTTACCTCTCCTTCCCTCTACTACTGTCACCTTCCTCTTATCCAGTCTGGTGGTTTCCGCCGGGGGCTGGGAGCTTTCTTTCTTGCCCTTTTTTTTCCCCCTTGGAGTCTCCGCATAGTGCTTTCCTATTTTTGTAGTTGAGCACTCTTGAGTCGACCCGGGAACTCTCTTTCCTCGCAATGGCCTTGCATTTGTATTTCATCGAGTCGATGTCATGCAAGGCTTTCATCATTGCATCCTTTAATTATTATTATTATTATTATTATTATTATTATTATTATTATTATTATTATTATTATTATTTTTTTTTTTTTTTGTGAGAGGAAAAATGCATTACCTTTAGGGATTCAGATGGTATAACCCCTGGTGTGGGGGACTCCCATTCTCAGTGGTATACCCACTAAAAAACCTCTTCTTATGCCATGCGCCTCCACGGAATCGTCGCGAGACATTACTTCATGGAGGGCAGGCGGGTGGCTGAGCCTTTACTTCATTTTACGTTCAGTCGCTCTTTTTCCTTTTCATCAAAAGGGTCAAGAACTCTTGTATTGTTGTCCACCTTCCTCCGTTGAAGCATAAGCCGAACTATGTTTGATGGAGAAATGTCTGCCTCAAATACTCGTTCAATCTTCTTCTCCATGTGCCCCATTGCATGCAAATATTGTGTGCATGGCGTCATCATCCTCGTAACCAGAATTCACATTTTGAGTCATATGCCTTTTAAATCTAAATAGGTAGGATTTAAAACAACCATGACCTGTGAGCACTTGTGAGGTGAAATTTACTTCTCCGTGCATTCTATTGAACCATGGTCGGATATGCGGTATCAAGAGGTTTTCCACCTTCCTTTAGGATCCCATCCCACCTGTCCTGCCATTCCGCCAGTAGTGATGTTCGGGCGCTTTCTTAATGTCTTTTTCGTCCTACTCGCCGGTTGTTTCCCGCTGGAGTCAGCAGACTTTTTCGCTTCGTCATACACCGCTTTTTTTCTCTAGCCAACATATCAGGGGGGTATTCTGGCAGTCTCCTACTGCGTGTCGGATACTGTGCGATAAGCCGACACTATTCTCAGCCCCAATCTCGCTGCACCGGCGTACTTCAGTCCACGCTTGCTTTACCTAGTTGTCAGCCCACACCGGAGCCGATAAAGCATTTGTGAGTGGCTACGCTGGCAATCATACGTCTCTTCGCTTCTTTTGGTCCCCCTATTTTTGGGCATAATTCTGGAAGAGGTTGGCTCCAGTAGCTGCTGCCTTGTCTGCCATTTTGGATGTGGGGCCCGAAGCTCACCCTATGGTCTATTTCGACACCTAATGTAATTTGGCGTTTCCGGGGATATTTACCCCGTCCAAAGTGATGCGGGGTTGGATAGCTCTTCGGTCCGTACTAGTACTGCCTCTGTCTTTTCAGCTGCCATTTGCAGGCCTCTTTGCGTCATCCATCTTTAACCCTGAAGAGAGCTCATTTAGGTGCATCTCTAGCAGTTCTGTGTTTTCACTGTAGCTAGTAATCAGCGTGTCGTCTGCATATCCAATCAGCTGGGTATGTTGTGGTAGGTCGATTTTATAGGTCGTCATACATGACGTTCCATAAGAATGGGCCTAGTTTCGAAGCTTGTGGTACTCCATGTCACGTAAACCGCCCTTTCTCCCCATTGCGAAGAGATTCGTATAGACTATACTCCTCTCATGAAGATAGTCTTCAACCATTCTCAGAAGGTATTCAGGGACTTTCTTATCTATCAGAGCCTCCATGATGTCCTTCCATCTGGCGCTATTGAACGTGTTCCTGATGTCTATGGCCACCAGAGCACAGAGTCCTTTCTTCTTCCCGTCACCCTTTTGGCCTGTCCGCAATCCTGACCACTTCGGGGAATGGCGTCAGTTGTCGTCCGCCCTTCCGGAAGCCATACTGTTTAGGGGATAGGTCGATAGGTATACCCCCAGCCTTGATATAATTAGCCCCTCTAGTAATTTTCCCCATGATGTCCAGGAGGCAAAGCGGTCTAAAGACGAGGTCTTGTCGAGCGGTTTATTACCCTTCCGGGGGAGGATGAGTTTCTGCCTCTTCCATCTTCTGAGGAATATTCCGTTCCTGAGACATGAGTTAAACACGGGGGTAGACAGTCAGGATGTTGCTCTGCAACAATCTTGAGCATTTCGCCGGAATCCCATCGAATCCGGGTTTTCCACATTTTAGGCTATTTGCAGCCCTCCGTAGTTCGTCCGTCGTAAACAGGACTCCTCGTCAAAAGAAGACGCTCGGTCTTTGTCTTGCCCAGCACTCTCTAATGGGGAATAGGTCACTTATGACTTTCCTCACCCAGTCGGGATCCCCCGTCCAGGCGTCCCCCCCTCCATTCTAAGCTTCTTGGTCACAATTTTGTAGGCCATGCCCACGGTCACTTTCGACCTCTTCGATGAGCCTCTTCCAACATATGACCTTACTTTTTAATCTCTTTCTTGGGGGTTTGCGAGTCGTCTTGTAATGCTTTTTAAGTGTGGATTCGTCTTAGCTCTCGCTTGCCTTCTCGCCTTGATGCATCTCTTACGTATTGCTGCTATTTCCTGTTCACCAATAGACCTGCTTTTTTGCGTCTAGGGCCAGACGTCTAGGCATCGAGGCACCCGCATGCAGCTACTAGTGTCTCGATTGTTGTTTTGTAATTTCGTCGAGTGTTTCTGTTTTTTTGTCCAGTCCAGGCTATTCAACAACTGGATTCTTCCAAGGACGTTTTCCTTTTTCACATCCATTTCTTAGGATTCCAGGGTGGTCGTTTATTGTTCCTGGGTGGTCGTTGTCGTTTTGTACCCGCTCTGTTTCAACTGAGGACACTATATATAGGTGGTCATAGAGTTTCCTCCTCTAATATTTCCCAGCTCTTTGCATATCTAGAAGGCTATTTGGGAGCATATTGTCAGGTCTAGAATGAGGAGGCGTTCCTCGTTGAGGTTCCCCCAGCCCCCGAGTTTAGAATGATAAGATCATTCCTTGCCGCGAATTCACTAACAATGCTCCTCTTCTATCGGGCGTGTCTCACCCCATTCCGAGATTTACCGTTGAAGTCGCCGGCAAGTAATATCTTTGATTTGGCTGTCTGTAGACTAGTGTCTAGTTCATACATTTCGGCTATAAATTTGTCGATGGTATCGTTCGGAGAGAAGTAGCAACTGTATATTCTTATGTTACTAATTCTACCAGACAAACCCCGTATTTCGTCTCCTTGTACTTCTGTACGCCTAGGTTACCATTTACAACCTTAATGCCAGCTCTTCTCTGCACATCCTGATACCACGTAGAGTCGTCAGGGGCTGTTCACAAAATAAAATCAGGTCTATCTTCTTTCGGCAGCCACCTGCAGTGCCAAGTCCGTGCCTGTCTGCTTCGCCTAGATTAATTTGTAACAATCGGAGCATATCTGGCGCGTTTGTCTTTTTTACATGCAGCAGCAAACGACTACATCTACTGCCTCCCAGGGCATGGTCGCCCTTTTGTTCCTGTCTTTGCAGAGAATGCACTGGGTTTTCCCCTGCAATCTTTTGCATTGTGTCCTGCTTTGCCACATTTGTAGCAAATGTTTCTTCTGTCGGGCCCTTGCAGGAGGTTGATATGTCCCGAAATCAAGACACCTGAAGCATCTTATTATCTGCCCTCTTCCTAATCTGGCAGTTAACCCACCCAATTTTGAGCTTTTCCTTTTTTAAAGCTCTGGCTTGTTCAGCTGGTAGCAGTAGTGTCGCTGTTTGCACACTACCTGTCCTCCGCATTCTACAGGAGCCAGCGATTTCCTGAGTCTCTCCCTTTTATCACCTGGGCAACCGCCTCGAAACCTCTTCGACTACTTACAGTCTCGTCGATGTCCCTTTTTTTAATAAGCCGCTTTGGCACCAGCGCTTTTACGTGGCTTGCGTGCCTACTGCCCTCCACTACTGCCTTGTTCAAGGAGTCAATATCACCGGTCTTCCGGATGACGATTAGCTCCTTCCTTTGCGTCCTGCGGATCTTGGGATCTCTGCCGCATGTGCCTTAGGGTCTACCGACTCCTTCATTTTTTGATGATATCCGCGTAAGTTCACCATCTTTGGCCACTACTTTAATCGCCGGGTTTCTGTATACCGGGGCGGTTCTTGGGCCTTCCGACTCTGTTGCTTTTTGCTTTCTTTCTTTTTGGTCGACTTTGCGAACAACCATGTCTGTTCGCCGTTGTTCACCGTGGCCTCTTTTTCCCCACTACTTCTATATTCTTTTTTTCACGGCATTGTCCGCCGTTACCTCCCTTCCGTCACTACTGTCACCTTCCTCTTATCCAGTCTGGTGGTTTCGCCGGGGGCTGGGAGCCTCTTTTCTTGCCCTTTTCTTCCCTTGGCGAGTCTCCGCATAGTGCTTTCCTATTTTTGTAGTTGAGCACTTTTGCAGTCGATCCAGGAACTCTGCTCTTTCCTCCGCAATGGCCTTGCATTTGTATTTCATCGAGTCGATGTCATGCAAGGCTTTCATCATTGCATCCTTTACCGCTGTGGTTATTTCGGAGCTTTTTGCCACTTACCACACTTAAGGCAGTTGCCAGGCCCTCGACTAACTTCGTCTGTGCCCCATGCAACATCTCCATGGCCGCCCACTTCTCCAGCAGTATACCCATAGCTCTTGGGGGTATCACCACGCTCTCCTCTGCAGGGAGATCAGCTTCACGCACCTCCAGGGAGTTAATCGCACTTGTATTGTCTGACCGAGGCGCCAAGTCCACGTCTCTGTCCTTAACTCCTGTGGGACCCACTTGTCGTAGGGTACTTGGAGGTGACCCCTGCAATTTCGGCTCGTTTCTACCCAGATATGGAGGGGGCTGCTAGGGGGGATCTCTGCAGTTTCCCGCCTTCCAACGAAGGGTTAAATGCCTGCGTTATCTGACAGGGACGCCAAGTGATCCACGTCTCTGGCATTGCAGTTGCGGATGACGACCCCCGGTGGCCTGCTTGCTCACCACCGACCGCCGGTACTGGGGCTCCGATCCCCTGCACCGTAACGGTTGATCCTAAAGGACCTTCCATCGCGGGTTTTTTTCTTCGGGGTCGCCTTCCCCTAGCGTTTTTAAGCTTCCGCCAGCTGAAAGGGAAACGGAAAAAAAGAAGGGGACAGTAAAGAATAGAGTTAGGAATAGAAAGTAGAATAGGAACGACCCCCTAGCCCTCGAAACCTAATAGCGTCGGGGTGGGAAAACACAGAGTTGGCCGATACGAAGATTGGCCTACAGGATAGAAAAATAGAAGTGTGCCACAAGTTAGGGAAGCAATGACACACAAGTATGTGGGGATTACAGGATGCATGGGGAAGTGACAGCGGTCAGCTGCCCCGATTAGTCGCCTTCTACGACAGGGGAGGTCCGAGGTGCTATTACAAAAAACCCTGACACCACACGGGTAATTATTATTATTATTATTTTTTTATATATTATTATTATTATTATTATTATTATTATTTTTTTATTTTATTATTATTATTTCAACAGACTTTTTCTAATGCAAAACTCTTCAATTTTTTATAGTTTTAATTTTTTTTTTAATTTTCGAAAAATCAGGGATTTAAACGAAAATGAGACCTGCACTATGCTCTAAAACGTCCTCATTTATTAACTCGCTTATTTATTTAATCTAAAAATTTGGAGCCACTTTCTTGAATTTTTTGAAAATGTCCGAGGGGCTTCATGTAAAATATCCCCCAAAATTAAAATATCGGTTTCAAATTCCAGGAGCCGCGTCATCAGCCAGAACGATTGGGGAATATCAATTTAGGAGAAAATCGTCTGAACAGTTTATGTACTGGCGTTGTGCAGAGACAGACAGACACGTTTTGCCGCCAATCGATTTTTCGGTATGAAGGACGCACAAACGGATTCTGGCTGCACCACGTGTTAGAGGATTTTCTTTCTATGTTTAGCAACTGGATTTATCCTATTTTTTTGTTATCAGGGCCCGGCAATAAGAGATTTTGTGGCGAAAATTCGCCGTTTTCCGACACACGAATACTTTTCTTACGTTAGTAAGTGCGAGAAAGTAAAAAAATAAAGAACATCTTGAATGGTGGTGCGAGAGAAATGGGTTTTTATGCAAATCTCAATTTGGCCTCTTGAAGGGAAGTCCTTTATAGATAATTTAAATGTCGTAACCTGATTATTAAAAGTAACTTTTACCTGAAGGAATTCTTATCAACCCTATTTCTTAATTATGTTACGTGCATGTGATATATGATGTACATGATATGGTTATTCTGTGAATTGTAATTTATAATTTAATAGAATTGGGTATACTAAGGAAAGTACTTTGGTTTTAAAATAATTAATTTGGGAACAATAATTTAATTTTTAACAAGGTAATTGAAAAGACTCTTTCAAAGGAGTACCCAAAAGCAAGTGTCTTAGGTCCTTTATTATATGCAATTTATACAAGGAAACTAGGTTTTGTTGTCGAAGAGTATTTTCAGTTATTGCAATTTGCTAATGACATATTTGTCTACTTTAAACAAAAAAAATATTGGTATTGTAAATCAAGTTGGACAGCTAGATCATTCAATCAGTAATAACATCGTCCTTTTTCTACATGACAGAAGCCTTGAAGTAGCATTACAGAAATGATGTGTTTGAGCACAAGTGAATCAAGTCCACTTTTGGTCATTTTGTACTTTGAATTTAACTTTTCTTCTTTTGTTATTTTGTTCTTTAATTCTAACTCATTTAGTATTTTGAATTTAAATTTTCTATTTGAAACTCTTTTCAGATCTTAGAAGATAGATGTCCCAATGTTGTTAAAAACACTTATTAACTCCCAAACAGTGTAAATGTTTCCTTGCAATTAAATGTTCCAGAAACACTTTATGCCTATTTTTCCCAAGTTTGCAAAATGTGACTTCCAAATATGTTGTATTTTCAGATTCAGAAAGTGCTTTTGAAGTATTAGACAACATGAACAGCACATTTATTTCTCCCACAAAAGAAGATAGAATAGGGCCTCTTGTAATTTTGCAGATTGTATAGGAATCAAATTCAACTAGGGTTGATTCCCGCACATAAAGGCATGATTGGAATTGAAAATGTAGATAGAATGGCAAAGATGGCATCTCAAACTTGGATTTTTTCTAATGATCAATTGTTTCTTTTAATGTATTTTCTTTCTATAAACAAAAATGCAGAACAGAAAATAAGTAGAGATGAAGCTATTTTTTAATTATAAATCTACCCAGCCATAATTTATCAAGGTAAGTTACTATGTCTATCAACAAGGTAAGATGTAATCATTCTTCACTTAATTTGAGTTTGATTCGTCAGAAAATAGTAAATACAAACCTCTGAAAGTATGGTGAATTGAGTGACACCATTGAACATATTCTTTGGCCCTTCAAATTGTAGGGCCTATATATGGAAAAGTCTAATATTCTGAGAGCAATTCAGAAAATTGTGCCTCTTAATAATAATATATTACTACTTTTCACTAATAATAATATATTACTATAAATTTCTTACTTTATGGTTTATTATGGTGCTAACATAGTTGCAAGTTTTGCAAATTTTATAATATTACATGTAATTTATAAAAGAGGGATAAAACAAATGTAAAAGTGTTGGATTAAAGTAATTAAATAACTAACATCAAAAAGGTAGTTTAGTTAGCCTTAGTTTTGCTTCTACCTCTCTTCTTTTAAACCTTGGAATTTAAATTCATAATATTAATACAACCATAAACTTCCTGGTACTGTTTATGCTACTTTCGCCTTCATTTAATTCCCTGAAACATTTATATTAAAATTAATCTGTGACAAATTCTTGTAAACAATGTCTTGGGCAATGACCCTACTTCTCTCAACACATTTTCATCGTGTCTCTTCCATATATGTAGCCAATGCTGCTGATGTAGCCAGTTAAATTGTTTCTTTACAATTAATGTAGCATTTACGAGTCCTAATCATCAATTTTACATTTCTTACAAACATAAAAATGCAGTATCACAAATGTACATTTGTTTACGCGCGACTAGGAGGAAACCAGTGTTACAAACTTTACAAAGCAATGCGTGCGGAAATGCTCAAATGTAATATTTAAAATAAAATGTTTTGCATGAAATTCCCTAATTTATACTTTTGAGCATGAATAAATACTACGTACTCCTCATTTTAATAAATGGATAGATCGTTGTTTAACACATAGTCACCTCTGTATGAACTCCTTCGTTTTGGGCCATTGGGAGCATTTGTCTGTCAATCTGGGGAGGTTGGGGAGAATGGCTCCAGAGATGTGTGTTATGCAGGTGTCATGAGCGCATCCGCGCACGTTATGCGATTTATTGGATTATTAAAATAACATGAAGTATTGAAACTTATTATTGGGGAATTTTGTATTCCAAACGTTTGTAGGTAGATCGTTTACTTGCATCAATTGTTATATTTTAATAAAGCATGTTACAAGCTTTTAGTAGGCATTGTATGTAAATGGTGAAATACTAGGACATTACGCGAAAGCAACTTGAAAAGTACAGTAGAACACAGGCAGTGGAGTTTAACTGCCTTCACAAAAATGCGTCATGGGCAAAATCGGATATTAACTACAAATGAACCATTAGGGTCCATGCAGGCCTGTCAGTTGACTTCGTGACAGAAATATTGATGTTGATCAAGTTCATAAGGAGAGGTAAGGTTCAGAACACTTCTTTTAACAGGTGGATGCAAGATTTCCTTTTGCTATTTCTTCTATATTTATATTTCTTTCTCCCCCCCCCCCTGTTATAAACTAGTAAGAAAAGTAGTTGTTTTAATACCTGTCACCATTGTGCCTTCTAATTCAAAGCTTAAATATTGATTTTGAACATCTATTAATTGTGTATAATAATAATTATTATTATTATATTATTATTATTATTATTATTATTATTATTATTATTATTATTATTATTATTATTATTATTATAACAGTTTTTTATTTTTTCTTGCATATTTTTTCTTAATCATTTGTCTGAATAAATTAAGTTAAACTAGTTCATTTACAAGAACAGATACAAGTCAAATTATGTATTTAAATGCTCCCTTATAAAATTATGAACTTAAAAAATCCTCTTGAAGTGAAGAGGAATATACTTTGGCCAATATTGAGCAGCGATTGTCTCTTTAACATTTTCACGTGGTAAATGAGGTCATATGGTTTAAATAAATTTCTGGAGTAAATGATTACTGGATTTCTTAAAACAAAAACAGGACAAATTTAAAATTAAAATAAAAGTTTTGAAATGATAATACCGAAATGGTCTCCCATCAATTTTGCCTTAAATCCTCATTTTGAGAGCTTACTCTAAAATAAAATTCTGGTACAATAGTTCTCAGAGATTGCCTTTGTAGTTTTCTATGTTGTATTGCAGAATTTGCCTGTTACATTCAACCCCCAATAAAGTACAACTCTTGATGTTAATTATTTATTCAAATTAAATTTAAATAAATTAATTTTTTAATTAAAAATTTTTATAAGTTTATTCAAATCAAAATAATTAATGTTAATTATTTTATTTGAATGTTTTTTTTTTGTCTCTATGTTTTGCCCTCTACAAAGTGCTTTTTCAGTAAATTTCCACAAAAGGCCATATAATCTAATAAATGCATGCAGGTCTAGTTTTAATGACTATTCACCCTGCCAGTTTCATATTTTTCAATTCTTAATAAAAATTAAAAATTAATCAAATTCATATTTTTTTCTTGAGCACCCCTATTAAATCTAGTTTGTGCGCTGACAATGCAGTTAAAAAATTGTAATAGTTATTGACTTTTGAAAGTGTGGAAAAATTATTAAAATGAATAAGCTTAATCATATCTGCTTAACTAGTACTACTTATTACCAGAAAAAACTAGTAATTGCTTGCCTTTCACTGATTTCTCAAAATGAGAAATTAATTATAATCAGGAAAATATCTTTGATTCTACTGACACTCCATATTTCAAAAATACAAATTCAGTTGCTGACATTGTTCATTGCTGGTAATTTGCATCCTTTTTTTATTTATTTATTTATTTCGTAAAAAAAAAAAAAAAAAAAAAAAAAAAAAAAAACAGTAAAAACTGTGATGACGTGCTATGGGAAAAGTGAATTGTGTCATTTTCAAAATTCTGTGATCCCTCCCTAAGCCCTATACTACTTAAATTTTGAATTTTGAATCCTTGGTTGTCGGTTCTGGCATCTAGTGGGATTAGCAGGGTTCAAACCTTAGTACAATTATATTTTCCCCTGTTCTCCATTACAGGAATTGCCCACTGATGTTTTTTATTTAACTAAAATCGGATATTTAAATCATTTCAAAATTCCTGTTAAAAATAAAGTACTGCTTTTATATCCAATGGATGAGAATACTTTTGAATTTATTGCTGCAATTTTAAAGTGAAATTTTATAAACAGACATTTCAATGTTTATTTTATTCAAAATATTCTAAATACTTAAAAGTAAAAATTGTATTTTTGTTCTTATTTTTTATTCCCAAAACTTTTTCTGCATTTACTAACATCAAAAACATTATATTTACCAATTACCATTATTTCTGGTCTATCATTATAGGTTGTAACAATGTCGGAAGAAAATCTATTACCTTCCATGTCCTGCAGTTAGCAGCTCTTCGTAGTGCTGCAGGTACATTGAAGCATTGCGTAAACTGGCATGTTTGGGAACCTTGCGTGGGATGGCATGCCCAGGGACTCCTCTTCATTTGCTGCGGCGCGGTGACACTGAAACAGTGGAGTCGTTGCTATCTGCTGCGCTCGCTTTCTGAAAAACAAATTAGGACACACAGCATTGTGGATGGCGGCTCGTGCTGGTCATTAAATACTGTCCAAACTTGATCGCCACCTTACAGAGGATGGGAACTCCCTGGCCAGGATGATGCAATTGTAGCAACAAAAGTGTAGTGGTTGTGAGAGCAGTGTTGGCCATTGCTCCCCTGCTGCAATGGGAAGGGCAGGCGCAAAAACCCTCAAACAAGTGGCGAGGGAAAGGGCCCCATTGAGATGGTGGAGTGTCTTCTGGAGGCGGTGCAAATCCAAATGGTGGTGATGAAATGGAGTGGAGTTTATCCAGATCCTGATCCAAATTCTTGGGAAACTCCTGGAGACAGGTAAGCGGCAAGGATGAATGAGGGTTTTTTATAACTTGGATAGGTTTACAGGGCAGACATCAGTTTTTTCAGAAAAAGGGGGAACAAGGGAAATGGATGTGAACTCTACAAAAACTTTGAAAACATCCCTATGATTGTGGCCCATTTTCACATTCCTATTTTCCCAATCTTTCGATTTCTCAAGTATTTTGATTTCACTATTTAGAAAATAATAATAACTCCTAGTTCTTATTTGATCAAAGGAAATCAAACAAGGGGAAAAATTTTTACCACTCTTGTTTTTAATCTCTTTAACCAAATTTTCATAGAACAAGGGAAGCATGTGCCTCGACATAATGACTTTGAAATTTTCTCTTTCAGGAAGTTAAGAACCTCAGAAGATACCCTTAGTAATTGCTAGAGTATGGGATTTGGTGGGACTTCTGGATGTTTTTTTGTTTCTTACTTAAATTTGTGCACAACTTTTCCAGGCTTAATTTTTTCTTGGTTTGTTGTAGATTTTACTGCTCTTTTTTTTTTTTTTTTTTTTTTGTCATAAATAGAGCCAGTACTTCAGGATATTGCAGTTACTGAAAATTTGCTTTTCTCTGCATTTTCCAGTTATCTTTTCCCGTCTTAGAATCACTATATATCATTTCATTTTGACTTAAAGTTAATGTAATGCAGTAAATAATCCTTCCTGAAAGGGGGCTTCACACATTCAACATCTGGCAAGTAGTGAGCAAATGCTCGCTGAATTGTGAGTAGTGGGAGATGGATTGCTTTCTATTTGATGAGCAATGACTTCATGTCAGTTTTTAAGAAAATGTCAAAGGAAATTAGACTTACACAGGGCCTTCAACACTTAATCAGAGTGTTTATTAATTAAGTTGAGATCCATGGAATTTTTCTGATTCTGCGGTTTCTTGGATTCAGTCCTATTTAGTTGATCATTTTCAAGCAACAGTTCTTAAAACTACAAACAATATTCTACTTCATCATTTGGACTTTCAACCATGGTGTTCCAAGGATTCTGTATTAGGTCCTCTATTATTTACACTGTATGTTGCTAACCTTTGAAACTGGAACTATTGCCTGAAATGATAATAAATGCTGATGCGTGCAAATCATTCACACTTTCCATCCCTCAGGATACCTAAAGGGCTGTTGTAGATGTAAATTCAGATTTGCAGAAATATTACCTGGTGTTCTGATAATATTCTGTTGTTGAACCTGAAGGAAATTGTATATTTATTGATAGATCCAACGGGCAGATTGTCATATCAGACTTATCTACTTCAGATTGTCTGCTGAGAGTCATTCATGTGGATAACTGCAGATTTGGGGCATTGGCTGGACAGTTGCTTGAGATATGATCATGTAATGGTCAAAATGTAAGGTTTTGGGTACTTGTGACTGAATCGTTGTATCAATATCACAAATTCCTTTCTACAGACTTAAAGCTTAGACTATGTGAATCCCCTTGTTCTTTCTCTTTTTGATTACTGGATATAGTTTTATATCCCGCCTTTTGAAAGATCTTTATCAGAATCCCAAAATTTTGAGATGTTTGCTGATTTAACAACCATGTTTACAAATCTTTTTTCATTTCAGCGTATAGATCCAGCTCTGGTTGGCGTCAATAAATTACTGTTACTCTATCATCTTGCCCTTTTATTTGTAATGTTTTGAAGTTTGGACAATCCCCTTATGTTTGTGAGAATCTGCAAATTTTATCTGACTCAACTTCAGAAATTTTAGAGCTTTGAATTGTGCTAATTTCTTCATTTGTTTTGACTATGCATGATACAGCTCGATTTGAAGTTTTGGTTGCTATCTTGGGGCTTATTTATACAACTACTCTCAAATGACATAAAGGTTTGAATTTCTCAGGGTTTTGTTGGAAAGGTAAAAGAGTTTATATGCATTGTGTCTTTTATCTTTTTTTCTATGTTTTTCTTTTTGATTTCAATTCATAAGTTTTTAAAATTTCTTTTCAATTTGCTTTGCTCTGTAATGGACCTTTTTACTATATTTTTATGTTTATAGCTTACAGTTATTGTATTTACATATTTGTTGTTTTGTGGGCTTTGTATTTTTTGCCAGTCAGTTGGAAAATCAGTGATTTCACGGGGATTCACTAATGCCATAATCTCAGATCACTATTATTTTATTTCATATATTAAATTAATTCTGTAATTACTATATTTCTTTTACATCTAATTTTTGTATATATTGTAATATTCAGTTTGCGTTGTTATAGTCCTTTTATTTAAGTATATCTGTAAATGTTTGTGGATGTGTGAGAGGGAAAATTTTAAAATAAAGAAATAATATTTTTTTATTATGAAGTTAACATTCACAGATTTAGTCAGCTTCTCCAGGATTGGGTGAGCAGTTGCTCTACTCAGGAATGCTGAATGTGTGGAGTCCTTTTATCTCTTCATGTTCTTTTTATTTTGAAATTTTCCCTTTTTTCTTTTATACCTGGATAAATTCTAGTCATTTCCGTGCTTAAATTTTCAGATAAGCAAGTACCAACCCAGTTATAGTAGACTTCTGAGGACTAACATGTTTGAGTTTACTATATCCAATGATGTCAAAATTAAATACAATTTCTCGACATACACAGACACAGCAAAAATTCATTAACAATGCAAACTAGAAAATTTCAATGCTTTTATTTGATCTTAAAAGTCAATTATTTTCAATTTGCTTTGTACACTTTTCATTAGAAATTTCTCTAGATCCTTCTAAAGAGTTTGTGTTCTCTCCATACTTGATTCTGCATTTTCCTCTGTCTCAAACAAGTATCTTAAAGTAGTCTTGACCCTTTTCAATGCCTTTTGCACTATGGAACACCGTCCACTCTCCGAGCCCAAAGATCATACTTACTCTAACAAAACCCAAACCCAATTAATTTCAGGATTTATTTTCTATATTCACTATAGACGGGGTTCAGGTTCACTATAAACAAATCTTCTTATGCATATTTGTAATGTAAATAAAAGCAGGACCAGTGATTTAAAAGTTCAGTATATCTGATTTTACTAAAACTGAGTCAACTGTATATATTTAGTTATAATGAATTTTTGGAAGTGCTTTTAAGAAAATGTTTTAAAATACTTTTTTGATCAATATTGGGATGTGAATAAATAAAAATAAGCATTTACTCTGTATTGATTCAGGTTTTAAAATTAGAATGGAGTATTTGGGCTAAAAAAATTATATTTGTGCTTAAACTAGTTTCCTCTGCTAAAATTACTTTTGAAGATAAGATCCTTTGCACCTCATAAATTGTACAACAAAATTTACTCTACCAGAAAGAAATTGTGTAAAGAAATACGTTTCTGTGTCCTGTCTTTAAATGTATATACCTATATCTATCTATCTATCTATCTTTTATCTTTTAATATATATATATATATATATATTTTAGATTGTGTATAGATATAAAAGTTTTAAATCAAAATTTCAGGGCATTACTTTTGGGCTGCTCATGCGGTCAAACTATGGTTTCCCAACTTCTGATCAATGGGGAGCTTCTCTCACTACTTTAAATGAAAGCAGAGTCAGCTCTCGAAGCAGCTGCCAAAGCAGGTGAAAGTGCAGTAGTCAAATTGCTCTTAACATCAGGAGCTGAGTGTGAAGATGGCCAGGTACTTTAATTATTTGTTTTGTAATTAACATTGCTGTGGGGGGGCGTATAAAAATTTAGATTTCTTAGGTCTGCAAATTATAAAATAATAAAACTGTTTTTAATGTCAAAATAATAAAATATAATTTTAATTTTCAAAAGAATTTGTTAAAGGAAGATAACAAGAGTTCCTACAGACAGTTTATTCCATTGAACTTTCTGATATGACAGTCAGGTCATAGCAATTATTACTACTCATTATAGTCATGTCTCCTTGTCCCAAACATTTGTTTCACTAGTAGACTTACACCATGATATCAATACAGTCCATGAAGCAAAGCCTGCACAGTTTGCTCAGCTTCCCGTCATTTGTGAACCACCATCCAAGTGCTGCTTCAAGGAATGCCTGTGGGTGTGTGGACTAGCATTATCAAGCAGGGAAAACTACATCTGAGGAAAGAAGTCAAAGTCTCCTGTAATTTCATCATACAAACCTTACTGAATGGCAGTGGCGGTTTGTGGGATTGTTGCAGTGTTGCACAACAACCAGAAATTTTGGCCATTCTCCTTGACCAAATTTCATTAAAAGAAATTTCCCTTTAAAAACGCAAATGTCTATCTTGAAAATTTAAATTTTTTTATAAACGTTAAACACGAAGAGACCCCAGCAAGCATCCGAGCTGATGTTGGATTTCAGCTGCAACAACTGGGGATACTGGTGTATGATATGAGCCAAACTTTTTCTTTGTATTATCCCATACTCTTTCTAATGTGTTGAAATGATTCCCAACACCCCACACGTGGGGCAGCACCTCTCAACCCGTGATGGATTTCAGTACCGAGGTAAATGGAATTAAGAAGATAGATGGTAAAGTTGCATAATCTGGTATTTCTTGTGGGCCGAGTTCTGTGTGAACTGTTTTGGGAAGTGCAGTGACAGTGATTAGAAGTAGTGAAATGTCATTTATTATTTTTTACACAAAGTATTAAAATGAAAATACTCAAAATATTAATTTATCCGTATAAAATTGCCCGTAATTGTATAACATTTGTTTTGATGGGAAAAATTTATTTTATGTAACTTAATCAAAATATTTATTTTTAATTGATGTCAATGTGGTATAAGAAAACTATTAAAGCGCAGTGAATTTTGCCAAACCAATCGCTCCAAGAATAGAGGAAAATACATTTTATCTGAAAGTTCGAGCCCTAAGAATGATGTATGTCTGCAACACCTGGTTTTTTGTGGGCCCAGCCGCCACTGCTGAATGGCCACTACTGGCTGCATTCTCTCCTTTTCTGGGGGAAAATTTCAAACAGGGAAACATATATGTGAACTCAAAGACCAAATGGATGAGGCAAGTTTGAATTTCTTGGACAGTGAGGATGAGCATGAATGCTTGCTTCATCTTCAGTACCACGATGCCCTATGCTTCATCCCACTGTAGTGAAGGAATTACCTTCCTCGTATTAAATCCAAATTTTCATATTTTGAGCCATTGAACCACAATTAGCAACTTATAATCAACGTGGAAGTTCATTTTCTTATCTGGACATTGCTTTGTGGCTTGATTCAATTTCTTCCATTCAGAGTACAATGCGTCTCAGTGGAATGAATGTATGAGTAGGGTGACAATGACAAAAGTAAAAGTACTAGTGCCTTTTATAATACATATCAGTATGAGCCATGAAAACCATGACTGGCTTAACTGGTGTACGATTTTGCAAGATTTATCGTAAACACCTCTGCTGGCCCTGATGGCACATTCAAAGAAGTCAAATGAAGCCTGTTAATCAGGTCTCAGGAATATGTGAAATTTACTCAAGTAGATAAGAGAATAGCTATCTGAAAGAACTTTCTAAATGAATGTTGAAGACTGATAATCATCGTCATGATGGGTAACAAGGAGTTCTGTAAGACTGTTGTAGAACAATTACTATCTGTGCTATATATAGCGAGATTGAAACAAGCGATTGGATCAACTATACCAATGATCCAAGTTATTCACAAACCCATTGAAACATTATTGTGTACTAAAGAGAATTCTTGACTATGAATGAATGGTTGGAAGCTTTGCTAATACTGCTCAACTAACAAGTGTAAAATAGTATGACTTGGGATGTGTAATATACAATCTCTTCAGAAGAATAATCACATCAAAGTTACTTCATTGGAAATCACACACTAGATTCAACAGTTACAACATCCTTGAAGTTCTGATTTCTCACAACTTGAAATAGTCGTTTGGCCATAGTTTCCAAATAAGCGAATAAGCATTGTGCCTATAATTAGAAGCGTTTTCTGCTACAATCAGTTTGCAATCAAGAAAACTTTTTCCTTCATCAGGCCTATGTGCTAATGTATGTTTTGTGACTACAAAACATTGTATATCATTGTGTAAAAGTGTAGTCATCTTTCAAAAATCCTGAAGAATTATTGTCAACTGTCAGATAAAGAAAGGTGCCAGAAGATGTCTCTCAAATTATGTTAGAACAAAGGTGAAATAGGTGACTTACAAAATTTGAAAAGGCTCAATGACACAACCATTCAGTTAATTGTGGCCTTTTTAGAATTACATGTTTGACAAATTCTCCTTCTGTAAATGATTACAGATATATTTTTAGTGTGCACTTTTGTAGCTCAGACTCATTACTGATCCAGTTTGTTGAACTTCTTCCTAAATGTAACACTCAGCATTCAATTAGTTACATTCACACGACAAAACTCAGTGAATAAAAAAATAGAGTAAATTACTCATTTCCTCAATGTAGGCATTAAATATGTTAGTAATGATTCTTTTGTCAAATTGAAGGAAAAATAATTTGTTGTTGCTTGCCTTAATTTTTAAAGTAAGGATAGTTATTTTCCTTCCTACTTTAGGGAATTTATGCGTACTTCCCTTTCTCCAGTGTCATGGTTTACCACATATTGATGCTATAAATTAAATTCGTGAATATTTCTTCATGATTGAATACTTTGCAAGAATTTGACATATCCACAGAAACATCCACAAGATAAACTCTTTCCATACAATATTAAAAGTGTGGAATGTCAATTGTTTGTTCTGTTAACCACCCACTTCCTCTGTCATTTCCCCTCAAGCAGGCTGGCTGCTCTAGCTCTTACACTCTGTAACCCACTGTTTGCTCTATGTTAACAAGTGCTTCATGTGTGAGACGTGGAGGATATGAGATCGTCTTAGAAAGAAAGGACACAAAAGAACAGTGATCGCATTTCACACTCCAGTCGAGTTGTAAGCGAGTAAAAGGAACTCCTTGCAAAATGTATTGGAAGAGAAACTTTGAAGACTTTAAGAATCGTCTGAGCTACTGAAATTGCACCACTGTGTTAGTGATAAACATCACAAAACACTTGTGTAGGGTAAAATGTATAACAGCGTGTTGCAGCAAACATAAAAGTAAATGAATAAGCTGCATCTAGGAGAGCTCTTGTTATTTAACTTGCCCTTATATATTCAAATTATCAAGTGCTAAATACTAATCCCATTCCAAACAATTCAATTTACCTCTGTGCAAAACTATTGAGATAATTAAAATGTGCTTTGTCTGAAAATTTGTTGATGATTCTGTTGTTTTACTATACTTCAAAGTCATTGAAGAATATATGTTAAACTTATAAACAAATATATTAATTTAATTTAATATTCCTTGTAGCAAGAATGATTTATCACTCCAAGCACATTTTGATTAAGCTAAATGTAACGTACTAAATCATACAAAAATTACTGTTTTAATTACTCAATAAATATTTTGCCAGAATTTAAGTTTAAAAAATAAAACTTTGAAATTAAGAAGAAACAGACTTACCAATTTCAAGACTTACATTTATAAAATTTTGAAAAACATTGTTTTTTGTGGCAACCAAAATGCTTATCTTATCAATAATATGTTTCAATTTTAGTGTATTAATTATTATTATTATTAGTATCTAAAGATAAAAAAATTTTGTATTTTCTTTTCATGTTTTGGGAACTTTTGTTCTTAACTGTCTAATATGATTCATCAGGAACTTTAGATCAGGTAATGCCCATTAAAAACTTTGTAATTTTGGGCCCCTTTTTTAAGTCTACCCCAAAACTTTTACCAAAATTACCCATTTTCATTGTGTTATCGTGCTTATTAATTCATGTAATTCTCTTATTAATTCTTAAAGCTAACAAAAAACCATCTTAAATTTTTGATTTTTGGAATATTGTAATTTGATGTTTATATTTATATTTTAAAATATCATTTTTAAATTAATTTATTTCTCTTTTCCATACAACCAAGAGGTGAATAATTTTTTTTTTAAGAGGACTTAGAGTAAATGACATTCACCATCTTTTAGGTTTTCCCCAAAATTTTAAAAAATTTTTCCCCATGTGTTAATATTTAAAATTTAAAACAAAATTTTAAACTTGATTTGGTAAAAAAATTTAATAATGGGACGGGTTTTTAAAAAACTCAACATTTTAAAAAACCTATTTTTCAGGAGACACATTTATTTATTTATTTTTGGAAGGTGTTTAAAATACAATAGTTAAGATTTTTACAATGTTATATTTCCAAAGGTAATAAACCGTTAAACCTGAATACAGATTTTTTTGGGGTCTTTAAAAGGCCCAAAAAAAAGTCCCCGGTGGTGACAAGGTTTCGTTCTCCCAGAAGTCAATCCATTTTAAAGGACCAGCACTGATTGCTCCCAACCCCACAAATTAATGCTTCGCCCGCTTCTGAAACATTGAATTTTCATTCTTTATGTCCCCCTTTTGGCCCATTCATTTTCCCATTGGTCTTTATGTTTCGTTTTCCTCTTGGCTTATATTTCTGAATCTGTTTTTTATTTGTTGTCCTCCATTCTATTTTTGGATTTTTCCCATTTTTTCTGTATTTTAAATTTTTTCCATTTAGATTATAAATTCCTGGGTGTTACATATCTCTTCATTAAATTTTTTTTCCCTTGGCCCCAATACAACCTCTTAGAAACTTTTTCAGCTCCCTGTCGTTTCTAATTTTTTTGTATTCACGGTCCAGTTTTCAACGACAAACCACTAAAGATTTTAAAAAATTTTGTGATTTCTCTTTCCTGCCCTTTTTTTTAGTGTCCTTGGTTCCACATTCTGCTATTTTTTCAAATACTTTTTGCATCAATTTCTCTGTAAAAGAAGATCCCGGGAAAAAAGTTTTACTTGTTCAGTTTTTAGTTTTAACCTCCAATTCACATCTATTTGGGGTTTTTCCCTTGAATCCCATTGACTTTGTTTTTTTTTTTAAAATTTTTGTTATATTTTTTTAAGATCATGTCAGTTCATATGAGCTTTTAAGGTTCATCTTTATTATAATTTCCTATTATTTTTTTTTCAAAAAATTTTAAAACAAATTTATTTTTTGTGGCTCACAAACAAAAAACTAATAAACATTCCCAAACAAAAACTTTTTTAAAACAATTTTACCAATACTCGGACCATGAAAATAGTCAATGCACAAAATTTTGGGCGGGAAAAGGGTGCTTGTGGCCATAAGCTTTCCAGCAAGAAAGATCATTTTTAGCATTTCATTTTTTTTCCTCACCATATTTTGATTTTTTATGCTTTCATTATAGTTAATCCTAGGGAAAAATGAAAAAACCAAACCCCAACTCATCTCTATCTTCTCTAATTTTTAAAAATATCTCCCCCTTTTTAATATGAACATTTCCAGCGATTTGTAAACATTTTTTTTGTCAGTAAAAGTCTCTAAAATTACTTTAATAATTTTTAAAAAACTAAAAAAAATGACTTGAAGAAGAGTTAAAAATTTTTGCATTTAAGTAATGTTTAAACAACATTTTCTTGAAATCAGCTTAAATTTTTTTGAATGAATTAATTTGGGACGAGATTTTATTTGTCTTTAATATTTTTAAAGTAATATTTTCTACTATTGGAAACATAAAAAAAAAATTTCAAAAATCTACTTCTAATAGATGGCTGCCCCAAAGGTATGTAATGATCTAATAGCTAGCCAGTCAAAGAAAATGAAAATAATATGAAAAGTCTAAAAATTTCCCGCACCAGTAATGTGAATTTAAAAAAGTTTTTAGTGTTGGGAAAATTGATTTCAATGGAAATATGTTTTAGGCCCCCTGATACCAAACTGGGGTGCTACAGAATGACACAAGACTTTTTGTATAATTTTCCAATTTCCTGGCTTTGGTTTTGTTCCATTCTCTGGCCAGCTGCCACAAAACTACACTTTTTTTTACATTTTCTCAAAGGTTTGCCCCTAGTAGTACAACTGAAATATTCTTCAAGAATATTAAAAAAAGTAAAAATTTCATCTTAAATAAAATTTTTAAAAAATTTTTAGTTTTTGAAAAAGGCTATTAAGCAATTTTAAAGAAATTTGAAGCTCTTTTTCCCGGAATTTTTAAGTTTTCAAAAACTTAATTTTAAATATTTGAAAATTCCACTCCATTTTAAATTTTCTCAATGACAATGTACATATTTACAAGTGACATATTTATAGTTTTAAAAAAAATTCATTTGAAATTTTTGGAAAAACAAACCAAAAACAATGAACTTTACGCATATTAAACTGGCCCTAGCACTTTGGTTTGGAAAAAATTTGGGAAAAAGAATTTGGAGCCCTTTTTTTAGAAAATGGCGTTATAACTTTCTGAAATGCAGAATTTTGGTCATTTGCGAAAAAGGGTTTAGGTTTAGAAATTTTTTTTTGAATTTTTTAAATCATATTTCCTAAATGTAAAATGTGAAGAAATCGCCTTTAATTAAAATTTTCCAACGTAGAGAAAAAAAAAAAATTTTATTTAAAATTTTGGAAAAAAAAAAATAGAGCAATATGGGGTTTATGTCATGGTAAAATTTATTTACTCCCTACTAAAAATATAAAGTTAAACGTTTTTGGGAAAAACTTGTTTTTTAATTTTTTTTAAAATTCTAATATTCATAATTTATCAAAAATATTAAAATTAAAAAAAAATTTTTTTTATAGAAAAAACTATTTTGCACAAAATTTCTTTTGAAGGGAAAAAAATTTTCATGAATTTTGTTGTAGGGGCCCTGATAATTAAAATCTTCAAATGAAATTTGTTTCCGTAAATAGTTTTTCTTTAAAAGGGCATGTAAATATTTTTTAATTTTAGTAGTTTTTTGGTAGTGTTTCAATTTGCAATTTTAAAAATTATAAAAAGATTTTCTCAAAACTCCGAAATTTTCCTTTAAATTTTTTTAGGTTTTGAACTAACCCCATTGATGACATAAGCCATATTCTCTATTTTTTTTTTTCAAAATAAAAAAAAAAAAATTTTAATTTTTTTAAATGATGTCATATCGTTTCTCAAAAAAACCCTCATTTTTTTTTGAAAATGAATTTCATTTTCAGAACGCTCAAAACCTTTTTTAAAATGGCCCCAATTTTAAATTATTCCAATGGATAGTCAAATTCCTGTTTTTTTATAAGTTCATTTGTTTTTTTTTTTTCAAAAAAAAAAATTAAATTTTAAAAAAATCTCTTAAAATATTACCTTTAAGTTTTATACATTCTGTTTTAAAATGGGAACTTTAAAATCGGGGTTTTTAAAAAACCTGGCTATGAAAAAAAGCTTAAATTTTCCATTTTCTGTAACTTTAAATTTCCATTTTTTTAAAATTACTTCAAAATTTCTTGAAAATTTTTTTAGGTCTGATTTTACTCTTCTTAAAATTTTGAAATTTTCAGTTGTACTATTGGAAAAAGAAAAATTGTGAAAATGTAAAAAAAATTTCTTGGAGATGAAAATGGCAGCTGGGAAGAGGATGGGAAGACCGTATACATCCAAGAAAATTAGAAAAAATTTCCCAAAGAAAATCTTTTTCCATTCTGTAGCACCACTAGTTTTCCAATTTTTTAATTTATTCAAAAAAATGGTCTCAATCCATTTCATTTGCAAGCCTTATTTCCTGAATAATAATAATGTCTTTTTCTGGCGGGCTCGGGGGAAGGCCTCTCTTCCCCTAACCAGTTAAATTTTACATTTACATAATTTCAATTCAGGTTCGGGGGGAAATGGTAACTGACATTTTCGTTTTTAAAATTGCAATAGAGTAGCAAACGTGAGGGCTCGATAACTAATGAAACCAGGTGTGAATGTATTTTCATAGTCAATTTTCTTTCAAACAACATGGCTTTAAAAAAAAAAATCCATGATTCTATTTAAAAGAGGCGTGGTAAATCAATAAACCCTTAAAAATGCCAAAATTCCCCCTTCCCCAATCCTCAACTGTGAACAAATTTAAAGAAGGAGGAAAATTTTACTTTTATTTCTGGGATGAAGACAAAAGGGGCCATCCCGGCACCCTAAGCGATTGAGTAAACCGGGGAAAACCTCAATCAGGATGGCGGCTTGGGGCCAAAATCAAGAGAAAAAAATCAAGACTAAAGGGAAAAATGAAAGCGGATGAAAAATAGGGGGGAGAGAATGAATTGGGAAAAACTGGGGGAAAGTGGGGGGGGGGAAAGATATTATAAATATAACATTTTTATGAATAGATGTATTTTTGAGGTTGGCTATTGGCAGTTGGCTGGGTCAAAGGGATAATCTGAAAGAAAAAAAACAGGAACAGAAAGCAGGCAAGTGAACAAGATGAACACAAATGTAGCACAAAATATTATACATTCAGTGTAAAAATATAAAGGTCTTATTTTTTTATATGTAATATCTTGTTTTGAGGCATTTGATTAGACAGGATGATATGTTAGGGCTTTCAGCAAAAGCGAAAGGAAAAATACAGGAAAGGCTTACGTTTTTAAAAAGTAATCGAATTTGATAGTGATAGGGGAGGGGTTTTTAAATTAGGGAAATGTGTGAAAAGGGGAATAGGGGGTTATTTTAATTAATCGTTTGATCCAGCCCTAGTTGGGTTTTTAAATTTTCTGAAACCCACAAATTTGTTTTAGATATGTGGGTAGAGTTCCATATTCTAATTCAGTGACGTAAAATGCTCTGTAGGATCCGTTTGTGCCGGGGTGATATAATCGCGAGAACGTGATTTCCCAGCGTCAGCTTTTTAAAGTTGGGGTAAGTGCGTTTGATAGCTATTATTCTTTTAGGGTGGGGAGGCTTTTTAAAAGTTCTCCTTTTTCGATTGAGAGAATGTTTGGCCCTAAAGTCCGATACGTCGTATTTCCTAAGATCGAATATGAAACGGATCATGCTTTTGTCTTTAATTTGCGTTGTTGTTTGTTTAATCCGTTGAAACCCTAACAAATGGGGCATTATGAGTGAATTTACTGGCATGCGGTTTAATGGAGTGTTCTCGCCCGTTTTAAGGAATGGACCTAAAAGACTTTTGGATCTTACCTACTTGCGTGGTCCAGCTAATTTTTGTCTTATATATTCCTGTTTTTTCACTGAAAGGGGACAGGAGATTTCCAAGCAAATTTTCCGGGAAGATTTCCCCAACTTTTCAAAGGTTGCGAGAGCCATCACAAACACTGAGACTTCATTGGTTTTTAAGGGGAAAAAGGGGATTCTGCCCATTTATTGAGAAAATTTTAAAATCATGGTTTTTTTTTGGGCAATGAGTTTAACCCGATGGGTATCCCACATAGATCTGAAGGTCGTCAGCGTACATTTTGTGCTCACAGTAACAGGCATTGCCCTACGTCTTTTCAAAAATTTAAAAAATGCTAAGGGTCCTAGAACTTTCCTGCGCAATAAAGGGGAAATTTTAAAAAGGTTGTTTTCATCAGATACAACAATTTGTTTGATTTGAAAAATATTATAAAACCCCTCTTTTTGTGGGGTTTTGCGACCCCAAAATTTTCATTTTTTTAAGCAAAAATTTGTGGTCGACCGAAACAAATGCTTTACTAAAATCTAGGGGAACAAGTTTTTATTTTTCTTTTTTCAATGGAGGCGAGCTTCCTCGATAATATTTGGAGGGCGTTCTGTTTTTTCCCGATCGGGAAACCTTTGTTGATCAAAATCAGATTTTGCTTTCGAGGGAACTTATAATTTGGCGTCGCGCAACCCCAGAACTTTTGAGATTGTAGGTAGAATGTTTTTGGCCTGTATTCTGGAGGGGTTTTTGGGAGTTTTTGGAAGGGTGAAAAATCGGTTTTCCCTGGGTTTGGGGACTTCCACTTACTAGAAAAAGTTTATTATTCGGGTTTCAATGGGAAAATAACTTTGGGACTGAGTTTTAGTAATTTTGGGATTGATGTTGTCTTTCCTCGGCGTTTGATTTTAGGCTCTGAATGGTTTTAAAAATGTCATAATGATTTGTAGATGCGGGAAAAATTCTTCCCCAGGTTTAAACGTCTCGTAAGGGTTTAGGGGTTTTTTTTTTTGGGAAAAATCAATGAGGGCCATTTGAAAATGCTGGTTAGGTTCAAAAATGCATCAATTTGCTTGGGGGTTTGTGATTTCTAAACCTGGTGCAGGGTTTCCCAAAATTTTTTTGAATCTCTTTCGTGCCAAGAATACTATGATAAATTTTTTTGGGTTCCTAGATTTTTGCGTTACAAAAATTTTTCAGTTTCTTGTATGCGTTCTTCTTTCGCACTTTTTTTACGAAATACATTAAAGGGGGCATCTCTTTGTTTCATTAACGCCATTTATGTTAACCAGGGGCGGGGGGTCGGGCGCGCGAGCTTTTTTATGGTATGTGCCTATCAAAATTCTGTCAGTAAGCACGTGAAGGTGTTTACTTTTTTGTCTTCGTTTTCTTGGTTGATAAGGTGCCAAGAACACATAAACCGTCGGGGGTAAATGCTTCTTGAAGCCTTTTGTCCGGTCAAAATTTTGGGCGTATATTTCGGGCATTTCATTTGAATGATTATACAAGGTCGTTTTAGATTCCCCGGGAAATGACATCTGTCCATGTTGATTTACTTTCTCGCGATTTGATGGGTCTAGGTAATCCATGTGTCTGTGCCGGCATTGATGAGTTATTTGGGGGAAAACTAAGGGTTTATTTCCCAAAAATTATTTCCATGAATCACGTTAGACGTGATTTTAAGATATTCAGATTCAAAAAAAATTTAATTTTTTTTGCTTTAACAGTAACTCAGTTGGGTTCAATTTTTTTTAGTCATTCAAGATTCACTGAATTGTAGGGGGTCCTTTGACAGTTCTTGTTTTTGTATGTTTTGATAAATTATTCTTCAAAATTTTCACCTCTATCCAAGTACTCTGCTTAATTTACAATAAAAAACATGACCTACAATAAAACCTTTTTTTCTTCACTACTTTTGCCATTTGTTTAATTGTAGCAAGGAGGTTGAAATTTTTTTGCATTTTCTACCATTGTCAAATACTCAACATATTAAAAAAGACCATTGTCAAAATTTCTCACTTTCTGCATCGTTAAAGGGGACATCTTTTTTGAGAACTTTTCCTTAAATATTAAAAAAAATCAGATTTAAAAAAAAATCAAATAACACAATAACCAGACATACTAATTAAAAAAGAAAAAAAAAATCTGTTCTAAATAATATTTAAATTTCCCTTTTTTCTCTAGAAAACACCGCTTTGGGGGTTGTATGGGGAAAGTGGAGTCACCTGCAGAGGCACAAGCTCGGAGCCTACACACAGCACGTGAATACTGCATGCAACTGTTCCGCTCATTACATTTTTACAGTGCAAAATAGGGGCACCTGAATGTCCTACCCCCAGAGGTGCAAGGGGGCACAATACCCCGCCCTGTTTGCAGGAAGAGTTTAGAGCGGGGAGATCGGCGCCCGAGTTGTTAAAAAAATTTTGAAAAGGAAATATGGTTTGATGACAATGAAATTTCATTTATTTTTCCCGATGAAAAATTCGACACCATATTAAAATTAGTTTATTTAATTATTTTTATGAAATTTTATTAAATTAGTATGTATTCATCAGGCCCCCTTGCCTAAAAGAAATGCTACTTATTACTGACCGGGGTTAACCTATGCTTTATTTTAGTTTTGAGTTTATTAAAAAAGTCATCAATTGCATGTTGTTTGAATTTTAAAGAATTTATGTTTGAGTTTTAATTAAATTTTTAGAAAAGGGAAGACTGAATTTTAATTCTTTATTTTTATTTATT